>ONZA01006764.1:2233-13262 GCA_900322205.1 Kewa caespitosa
TTGATATACATACAAAGAGTACATGCAAGCGCGACATACGCACCAAAAATTATATATTTTTTCAATGAATTCATGTATTATAATTTTATTTTATTTTCATTTACCTTGATTACTCTTTCAAATCAATGTTCCATGTCTTCTTCATTGTGGTGTTCTTAGTTGTCTTAAATAAAACTTTACTCGTTTGGACAATTGATTTTCTGTATATGAGAATCTAAGACACTAATTAACATGGAAGTAGGATGGCAATGGATTAAATATAGATCAAACATGAAACGAGTGAAGCCATATTTACCTTCATATCCAATTTACCAAACTGATTGTTCGAACACCTACACATATTCTAAAAGTTCTTAAATTAAATGACTTCGGCCGACATTACCCAATCCGAACCCAATAGTGCCCTACTCAAATTCACTCAATATCACTAATTACAAAATCTAGATACGGTAAATATGAATTCATATGGCTTAGTTACATAGAAAAGTCACAACTAGTTACACAATAAATTCACAAAGTAAACTACTTTATTAAATCTGATTAGACCTAGCAAAGATAATTCGAATCCAAATATTGGATTCGAATAATCCGATCCGAACCCAAATTGAATGATTTGAATTCAATCCAATCGATCCGACCCGATTCAATCCGATTTTTTTTTAACACTTTTATGGATTTTGTAAAGCATGATAAACATATTAACAAAAGAAATCCGAATTGACTCGATCCGAATTAATCTGATCCTTTCCGAATGCGATCCAAAAAATCTTGATCTGATTATGACCTAATCCAAATAGACCCTAACCGAATCCGACCCGAATGATCCGAATTGTCAGGTCTAAATCTGATTGTATGAGTTGATATGAAATTGCAAAGCATTTCTTGTTACTTGAAAATGGAACCGACCCGACTCAAATCGACCCAATTACACCATATCCCCGACCCAATATGTCACTCAACCAAAATAAACTATATGATCCGACCCAGAATCGATCGACCTATCGATAATGCACCTCTATTTCGAGAAATGTTCTTTTTTTTCTAAGACAGCAAAACTGTGTGTCAAATTTCAGAATATCACTAGTAGTTAGTATCATACAGTAGTAGTTTATGTTTTCCCATAAACATTTCAAAACCTTGCACCAAATTTACAAGGCTGAAAACAGAATGGCCACAATTGATACCACCCAAAATTAGGCTTCTAGAAATAACATGGAGAAGGGGAGGAATTAAGACAATCTACCTGTAAAACCAAAACCAAAATTCCATGGTCAAAAGATAGAGCATCCAATCTCACAACTGCCATTCCCTATCATTCCGCAAACTCCCTGCCAATTCATTCCTTGTAGGATCCATCCATCTCTTTCTCCTTTATTGTTTTTCTATCTCTTACATTTCTCCTTTTGTTTACTCTGTCTCACCCCTCCCTCGTCGTCCTGTTGCAGGACGATGAAGAGTGGGTTTGACCGTCACAACAGCCCACCATCACCACCACCACAAGCATCAACAGGGTCATCAAGGTAGTAACATCTCGTCGTTTTGTAGTCTAGCCCGATTATATAAAGACGAGATGTATAGCACGAATAACGGGAAGATGTCTGGCCTATCACCTTTCCAGCTCCTGGAAATAAACCTGATATCGGCCCAGGACCTGGCCAAGGTATCGCGTTCCATGCGAACTTATGCCATTGCATGGGTGCACCCTGAACGGAAATTAACAACCCGTGTTGACACCAATGGGGGTACTAACCCCACATGGAACGACAAATTTGTGTTTCGCGTTGACAACCAGTTCTTACAGTCAGACACATCGGCTATCATGATTGAGATCTATGCCCTCCATTGGTTTCGTGATGTCCATGTTGGCACCGTCAGGGTCCTTGTGGGAAACCTGATCCCTCCACAGACAAGGTCTCACAGCCAGAACCACATTGGTATGAGGTTTGTTGCCTTACAGGTCCGTCGCCCCTCAGGGCGGCCCCAGGGGATCCTCAATGTTGGCGTGACAGTTCTGGACAGCACCATGAGGAGCATGCCACTTTATACCCAGTTGAGCACCTCTGCTGTCGGGTACCAGCAGCTCATGGGCCAGAGCGATTTCCATAGCCACGGGCGACAGAGTGCAGGTGCCAAAGACCTGACGAACGTTCAACTCCGGCGCAGCAAGAGTGCAAGGAGCTCCACCCTTGATGATAGCGTCCCTGGCGGCTTTCTGAAAAAGCCTAACAACTCGATTATCAATGGATCAGACATGGGATCCATTGCGGATGTGAAGAAAGGTAAAGGGAACATTGTCTATGACAAACCACTCTCAGTAGTTGACGGAGAGTCAAACGTCAGTCTTGCCTTAAAGCTGAAAGCTCAAGATGGGAAGGCCGATTCAGTGCTTAGCTACGCTTCATCCACCAAACGGGGAGGAAAAAGGCCGAAAAAGAAGAACCCATCAGTGGCAAGCCGGTCTGATTTGGGCTCCATCCCTCCCTTGTTAAGACAGAACTATAACCACAACCCAAAAGGAAATGGAGTAAAGAAAGCAGAATCCGATGTCGGAGGGATGAAAGCCAACAACAATGACACCAACAACACCACCAACCCCAAGCCGAAACATAATTGGTTGCCACCACAGGCTGGCAACAACAAGAATCAGAACAAGAAGCAGCAACAGCCACCATATTACCGGGGGTACCCAGTTGCCAAGGACTTCGCGGCGGGGTCCGTGTGGTCAGAGTCTGAGGTGGGGCCCTCGCCGTCTGAGGTGGCAGCAGCAATAGCAGAAGATAGCAAGTACAGACAGTTTGACGACGGAAGGAGCTCGTTGCTAGACGACAAGTGGAGCATAGATGAAAGCGAGGGGGTGAGAACCAAACTGGAGAGGTGGCGAAGGGAGATGCCACCTGTGTACGACTATAATAGTCGTACGAGTGATAGTAGTAGCACCATGTTCGCGGCTGGGGGTGAGGGTGGAAAACATCGGCGCCGCCACACTGATGGTGGCAACAACGGAAAGTTCTCGTGTTTCGGTAACATTTGTGGCTATGAATGCTCCATAGTTTGTGGGAGGGACGGGGTGAACGACACGAAAGGCAAGAAGAATAAAGGCGGCGCGAACAAGCACATCGCTCGTCCCCCATCCATGGATTCCGTGTCTACGTATTTTTGAACATTACAGGATCCGTTTTTGGGGTTGTTATAACAAGCTAAGGTTAGGGCCAGGATCAAACGAGCACGCTTGTGCCGAGAGAGCGAGGGATCGAAACATTTTTTTTCTGTTTCTTCACATTTTTCAGAAATCAAACAAATGTTTTTGACATTCTTTTTTGGTGAATTCTCGGGCAAAGGAGATCTGGGACTTTGTAGCATACAGTTTCACCGGAGAGCAAGACAACATCTGAACTCTATGTACAAGACAAGCCTACGTCGGTCTTCTATTGTGTATATTTCCTCCTTTTTCTCTTATAAATGAATGTTTTTGCGTCTTATTTTTCCTGTAATATAACTTTTTTTTTTGTTTTTCTTCTTTTGCACTGCACCTTAGTCGATATTTGTAAGCAGTGAGAATCCTTAGAAAATACAGAGAAATTACACATGATTTACAGTCCCTGTACTTAGCTTCGAAAATGCTTGTCTTCAAACAGTCACTTTCCCTAGACTAGAGTAACAAAAAAGAAAAATGAGGTACAGTCCCTGTAATCCTTAGAAAAATTTACATGTATACTTTTTGGTTGGTATTTGTATGACGTATTTTACAGGTCAACTTGAAAACCATTTTCATATATGCTGCCTCATTTCCGAGGCCCATGAACAGAAGAACAATAAAGATATGGCAGAAGGATCATCTGGAAGACATTGTAAATTATCTGGAAAGAAAACAGTTTGTACATGGAGATAACAGATCCTCGAGAATCAGCCATAGCTGGCTAGCTGCAGACAGTATAACACTCGGAAGTCGAAAAGGATTGTATTTCATGTATATATCGTGAAAGTTTCCGTAATTTGATTACAGAAAAATGGATAACCAAAGGAACAACGACTTAATAAATTGCTATAACAGAGAAAGTTGGAGTGAAGTAACTAGACTAGCCAACAAATCAATCTTCTGCTGGCTTAGGATGAGCTCTACATACAATATGATAAATGCCGTTTCCTTGTGTGAAATCCTATTAACACAGATAAGGTTACACCAAAAATAGAATACCTCCTTTTCCTCACCAGATTAACCAATCTGAGTTAGAATCCAGCCCATCCAGCTGGTTGAGAAACTCCCTTGCTTCCCAGGTTCTTGGGATCCCCAAATCGTTGGGAATTATTGCCTTCACCTGATGATCGAGATATCCGAGAGTTGGCAGCGGGAACTGCAGTGAAATTGTCGTTCCCGAATCCCCAACTGTCGTTTGAGGGCGAAGGAGCACTATGTTTGTTTGGGTGGCCGTTCCTTGATCTAACAGATTTTGGCGTGTTGGTTGTGGGTGGTGCCAGAGAACTGATGTTATTATCAGCAAAAGCTTGCCATTGCTTTGTGTCCGGGTTTGTGGGTTTGTTCTCGAACAAACTTTGCTGGAGCTCAAACATCGTACCCTCGGTTTTCTGTCTCTGATATGAAGCATGTAAATCAGTCGTAATTCAAACATAATGAATTACCATTTTGTTACTAATAATAGCTCCCCCTAGCCCCTCTCCCAAGAGGCTAGGCCCCATTTTGTAAAAAAGAAAAGGCTTATTTCTACCAGGAACCACCAACAACAATGTACGACAAGTATTACCTTTAGTTTATTTAGAAGATGCAAACACCTTACATAACGGTTCATTTTCATATAGAAGCTTTAGTCATGTCCGGCCATACATAGATTGGAAGCTCCTGAAATACTTCCCTTTAGATTTTCTTTTTCCTTCTTTTCTTTGCGGTAGAATAGCATTTGAATGGAGTTGTAGGGAAGAGGGGTAGTCTCGGTAGGGAGGGAGGATTACACGAAGGGAGGGCCAGGGGGGAAGGGGGCGGCTTGATCTGGGTGTCGAGAGAGAACGAAGGAGGAGAGGGCAGCGGCAAGGAGGGGCATAGAGGTTGTCGATCTGTGTGTGGTAAGTGGAGAGAAGGGGGCAAGCAGACCTGAAAGGTTGATGAGTGGTAGTGGGAGGAGTGGCAACCTGGGTGAATGAAGGGATGGGGGATCAGAGAGAGGAAGGGAAGGGGCAGTGAACAGAGGGGAGAGCGAGGCCGAACGGGGATGTGGTGGGGCAGGAGGTGGTGATATGGGTGGCGATAGGAGAGAGAGAGGGGCAGCAAATAGAGAGGATAGTGGAGGGGCAACAGTGGCGATGTCCTCAGGGGAGAGTGGTAACAGATGAGGGGGTGGGGAGTAGGCAGGGTGGCGAGGGAGCAGGCATGTGACTTGCACGTGAGGGCAATTTAGAGATTTTTGTCTTCTGCCAATTTCAGACCAAAGGTACTATTGTCTATATTAACAAATAAAGCATTATGAAAGGTGGTGTAGTTATTTTAGGGGGAAGGGGAAATTAGAAGGCAATACTTTGCCATACCAGCGAATTATCCCGAAAGAGGGTGTGTGACTGTGGGGGGAAGGGGGAACCAAAACCTTGGGCCACATGTCAAGAAAGACAAAAATGTCCATGTCTCAAGATTCAAGAATGTCCATGTTTAGTTCAGCCAGACTTCTCCCAACTTCTACTCCCATCTTCCCCTCGTTCTCTCCCTTCTCCCCCCTCCATATTCCAAATCCTTCAGCTTCAACATCATAGAAGTTGAAATGGGAGCAAAAGTCGACTCAAAGTTCAAAATTGGAGCTTCAACTTTTAACCCCATTTCAACTTATGGAAGATTTGGAGGTAGGGTATATGGAGGAAGGGGGAGGATGGAGGAGAGTAGGAAGATTTAGGAGTTAAAAGTAGAAGCTGGGATAAGTTACGCCAAACTAGGCCCAATACTCATGCTGACAGATATTTTGAGAATCTAGTCACTCTCTACAGAGTTCAGAGTCAAACTAAAAAGCATTTTTTCATTATTTTTCTCAAAAAATATAGTGGATCGTAGGCACAGAAAGTAAGACTGATCAGTTTTCTTATCAACACCTTAAACTATATTTTGAAAAACAAAATTCCAACTTGAGAAAATTAGTGTCTCAAAAATAGTTACAAGACACACATACGGGAAGGGTGGAGTACTGCTTTTGGTTACCATTAAGGCTAGAGCAGACTTTTTATCAGGTGCCGCTTATGAAATGATATATAATCGTTGCACGTGAATGAAAAAACACGAGACACAGTTGATGAGTAAATACCTGAGAACTGACAGACTGCTGACTACTAGAGGAGGACTGGTCCTTCAGAGATTCCTTATTTGGTGATGGACTTGAAGCAGCCACAGCTTGCTTCAGCTCTTGTATTTCCTGTCGCTGTGACCGACAGATCGCAGCAAGCTTCTCATATTTTGAAGTGATCTCAGCTTTTTCCAAGTTTAACTGCTTCACCTGCTCTCTTAGTCTTTCTATCTCAGCCTCTGAGGAGTTGTCCTTGCCCAATTTGGATGTATCAAACTCAGCAACGAAGGTGTTGAAAGCCTCGTTTTCAGAAGCTGCAACGCTATTAAGCTTAGTCTCTTTTGACCTTTCAGTAGAACGACTGTTTTCCTTTCCAGAAAGGCTAGCCTTTCCTGACAATTGGTGTTTCTCAGCCCTCGTTCTGTCGCCTTTCAAGGTACTTGATTCATCATCAAATTTAGGTGCACTTTTGTCCTCTTGGACTAGAGAGTCATTTGCATGCTCTGTTGTCCAGAAAGCACCCTTGGAGGTTACACCACCCCCTGCCTTAGCAGCATTAGAATGGGATGAATTTCGCGCAGGTTCACTAGAAGAGGGCACAGGTGGCGGACTTCTCCGAGGCATTGGATTTGAAGTCTTAAGTGAAGTCCGAGAAATTCCTATTCAATCAGAAATGCAAGAATGTGAATATATGGTAGTGTGCTATAATTTTAAGGCAAGCTACTATTTCAATAGACTTTGATTCATGCTGAGTGTGTTGTAACGTGGAATAGAGCCGAGTGGCCTTACAAATCTAAAATACATCTTCTCAAACACAGAAATATCTGGTTACACGTACACCAATTCCTTGAACAGATATTAATTACCTTCAGCGATGTCAGAAGCCGCTTCACTCATATGAGGTGGCCGATCAGGTAATGATTTCTGTGACCCAATGGGTAATTGCTCATTGACACGAAACCAGACCTAACATCATTGAAGGTACCATCAGAAGGGGAAAAAACACTAATTGTAAGGGTGCTAAAGATTAATAATACCTATATTCCATGGATACTGATGATCTAAACTAACCTAAGTTCATGGAGATGAATGGCCAATCGAGCAAAGTGCTTGCCTGTGTGATGTCTGGTCTGAAGTCTGGAGATGACTGTAACATGTCTCGTATCAGATCAGTAACTGAAGCACTGTACTTTGGTAATTCTGGGATGCGGTAATTCCCATTAAGAACCTGTAGCTTTGACTCTCCATCAAATGCAGATTTGAAATAACAAATACGATAGAGCAAACAGCCGAGGGCCTGCAAAGGTAACAACTTCAGTTAAGATGCTTTCCAATAATCGAATAAAAGAGATTCGGAATATTTTTAGTTTGAAATTTCTGGACAAGCATGACAGAGATCAGCTCACCCAAATGTCCACTTTCTCACTTATTCGGTCTCTTCGAAACAAATCCCACATCTATGCCAGACAAGAAAAACATCGAAAGTCAAATTTCCTTTCTAACAAAGTTCAATGGATGAAGATTTGCAAGTTCTATCAACCTCAGGTGCTCTATAAGCAGGAGTTGTGTGCTTCCTAATGTTGTCTTCTTCAATGCCCATTTCTTCAGGCTTGTCAAAAACCTTGTGATTAGTGGAGGTGCTTCCGAAATCACACAACTTCCACGAACCGTCTGCGCCTAACAAGAGATTCTCTGCTTTCAAATCACTGAATAAAATTTTAACAAAAGAGTCAGAGAAACTCAAAACCCAAAAGGATGACACATGATGCAAAAACCAAGCACACAGGAAGCTCTGCGGCTTGAAGGAAACATTTGACAGATGGAACTACTCCCACAAGAGCTAACCTATGTGGGAAGAGGGCTAAGTAAAAAGTCCCCCAACACTTCAAACCAAAATGAACTGAAAAGATATATCGCTAGGAAATTGAAGCTCATCTGGTATTCAAGAACATTTTAAAGGCCAAGAAATAACTTTGAAGTCATCAAAATGCAGCAAGTTCACCAACAAGATTGAGTGACAAAATGGTGATCTAATAATCCCAAGAAAATACTGAAAAAGAAAAGGATGGCCCAATAAGACAGTAACCAACATACACATGAAGTGATAGGAACATAGACATGCTCATTACCGGTGCGCTATTGGTGGAGACTGGCAATGCATAGCGAAGACAGCATTACAGACTTCCCTGAAAATAGTGAGGACTTGTTTCTCCTCAAAGTAACCGGCTCCTCTACTTTCCAGAACATTTACCAAAGATTTATCACAACATTCCATCACAAGAACTGCTTCCTTTGTCCTACCCATGTCCATAATAGTATGAGAATAAAGAGTGACAACATTAGGATGTCCTCTGAGCGATTTCATCACTGAAATTTCCTTCATTACAAGATCTAGTGACTCCTGATCATTGCATATAATATGCTTTAAAGCATACTGTTTTGATGCATTTACTGCATCCTTAGCCAAGTAAACACAAGAAAAACCTCCTTCAGCGATGACATTTTTGACATGAACTTTGATGTCACCAATGTCGATATAGCGGCCCTCAAGTCCTGTGGGTTCCTTCTGTGCAAAAGGCTTGAACCGCCACATGTTGCTGCCTAGATACAGGCCTAGCGAAGGTCACTGCATGTATTCACCAAAGTTTGCACACACAATTAGTAAACTTGTCCACTGCGTGGAAATTTAACATTTCTGTAAATCTCAATATTTCATGCATGGAATGCTCATGCTCGATAGAGTTTGCTCCTTCCAATTTCTCAACAACAACACTGGGACCAACAAATATCCAAAACTAAACAACAGAATGACAGAGCATCTCATAGACTAGATCATACAAGACAAAAATCTTATTTGGGCACAAAATGAAGAGAAAATATCAACAAGGAAAAAGCTTTATCAAACCCAGGGAGAGATAAAGAGAGACAAAAACAGTAGGTTGGTTAAATCATAAACTACTGTTGATGGCATTAAACAACAAGAAGAAGCATAGAGAGCAATGAGAGTGACCATAAGACAATAACCACAAAAATGACCAGACTCCATATTCGTGATCTCTAGTTTAACGTGAAGTCAAAAAAAGCGTGCTGGAAAATGAATAAGCATTGCATAGATGATAACTATCTTTATGCCTATCACGGTATCGCTATGATATAGTGGACATCTTGTAGCTGATAGTCTTTTGAATAGTCATCTTTTGGAGGGAAGCACGTAAAATACTAGTAAATGGTTTCTAATTACAGAAATGTTAATGCAACCGGAAATTACAGTAGTTGTTACCATTGGTCTCAGTTCAGTTTTTTGAGGTCATTCTTCGACAAGAATGTGACTGTTTTCAAGCTCATCCGTTCTCAAGTTTTTTTCCTCTCGACAACACTCTAGCTCCTCTATAGAACTTTGTAGCCCCAAAGTTAACAAACCCAAAACTTTGTGCCAAAAGCAAAGGTATAATGGGACATTTTTAATAACGTTTACTCAACCTAAAACTTTGTGCCAAAAGCAAATGGGAAGAACATTATGGGACGGAGGAGTAGCACACAACAGTATTAGAGTTAAAAGGAACAAATCAAATCGTCGCATGTAGATAAAGTGATGGGTGGCAACTAGTTGGGATCTGTCTATAAAAAGTTGGTTAAGAACCTGAACTCAAACAGCGTCTATTGTGTTCTAAGAAACTGACAATGGGCCAGAAGTGACAACAAAGAAGGCCAGGGTTGGCATCCTTTCGATATTTGTGCAGAAGAGTCAGCAAATGTAAATCAAATTCCAGTTCTGGGTTTATTCATTTGAGAGTAAAACTGCGTTCATAGCCTTTTTCTTAGTTTATATTTGTTCATATTAATCCCAAAACTCAAAAAGAAGATCGTTTCTTTATTTTCCGATTCTAAAGATTCAAGATGAATCTTTCTTCTTTAAATCATTCATCATCAAGCCTTTGTTATTCTGCGTATGCATCATAAAGATTATTCTTCCACCAGGTGACACTACTGCTCTAGCCTATTGAATTCTCAACAAGATCCCAAATGGTCTTTTGCTCAAATATCTTTGCATCTCATTCCCATGCATTCTCACAATTCTATACCAATGATGTCAATAATCACATCATTGGAACCTTATTTGAATCCATCTACCTAACCACATTCATCAACACATCATTATCATCACAATCACTACTAGATCTTCATTTTCCACTTTCTAGCTCGCAATCAATCGATCAATCACGCAATTGTGCAAAAAACACGAACAAAAACAATCAAATTAAAGCTTGATAATCACATCAACAAGATCAACCGATCGTAATCAACAGTATGAAAAATGGATCTGCACATCAAAATGTGAGTGAAACTAAGAATCATTTTCAGATCTGTCAAGTGAAGAATATCAGACCTTTTTGATTCGTCGGAAAGGAATCGATCTCGGGACTGGTGAGTTTTTTGATCGGTGAAGGAAAGGTGCAGATGAAGAAGTGTGTTTTTAGAGTTGGGGAGCTTTTCTTTCTTTTTTTGTTCTTTTTCAGTTTTGGTGTAATTTGGTGTGGTTTAGGTCCATCTTACCAAATTTGATTAGCAAATTATTTTTGGTAGACAATAGAGATTATCAACTTTGGGGTGACTTTTTTGTATTTTTCGGTAATCGGGCAAGGTCGATCAGTGAATAGAAGTGGACTTCACGAAGTTGATCCAAGTCCGATGCTTCGATGAAAATAATCTGATTTGAACTTGTTTAATATTTGAAATAAGGTGATCTATGCTCATGA
>ONZA01006770.1:0-17947 GCA_900322205.1 Kewa caespitosa
CCAAACAAGTTCAAAGGGAATGGTGATGGTTCTTTCCCTTTCCCTTTCTCTAAACCCCCTTACCAAACACCCCCTTAGAAGGATAGAGGAATATCATTCTCCCATTTTCCTTCCTCTAAGAAGGATAGAGGAAATAAAATTTCATTTTTGAAGGAAGTAGGCTGATTCTCCCATCACTCTTTACGTCAAACCATCACCAACGTAAGGCACTTACATTGGAGGGAAATATGCTTCTCCTCCCTATTTAATACAAACTTAGAAAAAGGCAACACAATGGGGGTAAAATGATTTTACGCCCAACCAAACGAGCCTTAGTCTCTTTGTTGAGAAATTGGTGCGGCTTGTGTATTTAGGAAGCCCAATCCAAAAGTCTGCAAATGCTTTTCTGAAAATTGAATATACTCCTGCTGTTGATGAAATATCTAATTTAGCAGATAAAGCTCTTTGAACCATATCTTCATGTCCTGTCATGTCCTGTTGATGAAATTTTGTGATTATGCTTATTGTGGAATTCTACCACCCTACTGGTTAAACTCTATCGTTTGCATGAGCCAGATTTTTATGCTATGTTAAAATGAAAGTTGTATTACTGGGTGGCTTAAGGTTCCATCACCTGCTTTCTGCTACTGTTTTCTGGAATGTTTCCTACTACCATCACGTGTCATAAGACCTTGCTCTTTTGTAGGATGGCCGCAAAATCAGTGTTGGTGACTGTGCACTCTTCAAGCCTCCGCAAGAATCTCCACCTTTTATAGGCATAATTAATTGCTTAAAACAAGGTGAAGAAAGCAATTTAAGGCTCAGTGTGAATTGGCTTTATCGACCTGCTGAAGTTAAAGTTGGGAAGGGCGTTGCACCTGACGCTGCGCCAAACGAAGTTTTTTATTCCTTTCACAGTGATGAGATTGCTGCTGCGTCGCTACTACATCCGTGCAAGGTTGCTTTTCTTCCTAAGGGCGTTGAACTTCCTCCAGGGGTTTCTTCATTTGTGTGTCGGCGAGTCTATGACATTACAAACAGCTGTTTGTGGTGGCTGACAGATCAAGATTATATTGATGTAAGTTTCATGAATTGCTAGTTTCCCCCATGATGAATTTGTCCAGCTGTGCTTTTCCCATCTCCTTTCTGTTCGTTTGTTGTGTTATTCCCTTATCAGCCCCGTTCCTATGTTTCTGGCTTTTAACATCTTGTTTGGAACGGCATTCTCAGGATCGGCAGAAAGAAGTAGATCAACTGTTACATAAAACTCGTATAGAAATGCAAGCGACAGCACAACAGCAGCAGGCCCGTTCTCCGAAACCAGTGAATGGTTCAGCAGCAACATCTCCTTTGAAACACAGCCCTGATAGCATGCAGAATAGTAGCTCGAACGTCTCATCTCAGTCAAAGGGAAAGAAGAGGGAGCGAGGTGATCAGTCTTCTGAACCCATTAAGCGGGAACGATCTGGGAGAACAGATGTTGGGGATTCTGGTCTATTGAGATCAGAAAGCATGTTGAAAACAGAAATTGCAAAAATTACTGAAAGAGGAGGACTCGTGGATTCTGAAGCAGTAGAAAGGTTGGTGCAGCTCATGCAGCCTGAGAAATCTGAGAGAAAAATAGACTTGACAGGGCGATCCATGCTCGTTGGTATCATAGCTGCCACAGAAAAGCTTGAGTGCCTCAGTCAGTTTGTGCAACTTAGAGGTCTACCTGTATTGGATGAATGGCTGCAGGAGGTTCACAAGGGGAAAGTTCGTGACCCTGGAACCCACAAAGATGATAAATCCGTGGAGGATTTCCTCTTTGTTTTACTTCGTGCACTTGATAAGCTTCCTGTGAATCTCAATGCCTTGCAGATGTGTAACATCGGCAAATCTGTGAATCATTTACGTTCTCATAAGAACACCGAAATTCAGAAGAAAGCTAGGAGTTTGGTTGACACATGGAAAAAACGTGTTGAGGCTGAGATGAATATTAATGATGCCAAATCTGGTTCAAGTCAAGCTGTTGCATGGCCAGGCAGATCACGGCATGATGGCTCTCATGGTGGGAGCAGGCACTCCAGGGGTTCCGTTGAGGCTGCCATCAGGAGCTCTGTTACTCATCATTCGTCCTTGAAATCTTCTTCGGTAAAGCTTGCTCAAGGTGAGGCTACCTCGAAATTTGCATCTGTATACCCAGCAGCTCCAAAATCGGCATTGTCACCTACTTCCACTACTCCAAATCATAAGGATGGACAATCCAACCCATTCTCTCATGCGGCGAGCTCTGAGCCTCCTCAGGCAACAGTGAAGGAGGAAAAGAGCTGCAATTCAAGCCCATCCTATACGAACAGCCAGTGCTCAAGTGACCGTGCCAAAAATTTGGTTCCATCTGGAAAGGAGGATGTAAGGAGCTCTAGTTCTGGGTCTAGGAGTTTGAACAAGATGACAGGTAGTGGGTCTAAACACCGGAAATCAGCTAACGGTCTTCAAGGCGCAGCTACCTCTGGTGTGCAGAGAGATACTTTGCCAAGTCGAGGCACCTCCACCACCAGACTTGCGGTTGAAGTTTCAGATAATGTGAATGCTATTGATGCTTCTGTTCATGAAGGTAGCAATCACAAGCTTATTGTTAAGATTCCTAACCGAGGTCGTGGTTCTTCCCAGAGTGCAATTGTTGGATCAGTGGAGGATTCTTCATGCAGAAACAGTAGAGCTTCTTCTCCGGTTCCTTCGGAAACGCATGGCCAGTCAGATGCCTGTTTGAGAGAAAACCACGATCCTCAGCAATCCAGTGAGGTTGATGGTTCATCATCTTCTGTACATCGTAGGACCAGCAATGACAACAGGAGGGTACAAAATGTTTCAAAAGTTGCAAATTCACCTTCCAGGAATGAGGTGAAGCCTAGGAAAGCACTTGATTCCTCCTTCAGCTCCATGAATGCGTTGGTTGAAAGCTGTGTCAAGTTCTCTGAAGCTAATGCAGCTCTGTCAGCTGGAGATGATGTTGGAATGAATTTACTTGCTAGTGTAGCTGCTGGGGAAATCTCCATTTCTGATACAGTTTCACCCTCTGTCTCTCCGCGCAGAAAGTCCACTGTTGCTGAAAATACCTGTGTCAACAACTATGGAAGTAAAAAACAGTTGCGTGGTGGTGATTTCACTCAGCAACAGGGTCAGACAGCTAACATTGCCGAGTCTGACAAGCGTAATATGGTTGCTGGTGTTACAAAAATCAATGACAGAGAAACTAGTAAACATCCTGCCTCATCTAGAGAGATTCCACTTCACAATGAAGTAGGCTGCTTGAAGAGCAATGGTAAATCGGATGAACAAGTTGGTGTTGTTTCTGTTGCTGCGTCTCCCACCTGCACCGCTGGAATAAATGTAGGTGATGGAGACACTGAAGTTCTCGATGGGAAGGGTATAACTGCCAAGGATGAGAGCCACAATCAGATTCCAGCTGCCAGTCAAACAGAGGATAATAAGGACACGGATGCTTATTTAATCGAAGAATCCAAGAACAGAGCTCACAGAGATACACTATTGCACCCATCATCAGATGTTGATCGAGACAACAATGTCAACCACGGGCTGCAAAACAGCATCTCTTCAAAGAAAAGTTCACTTGTTGTGGCACTGCATTCAGAATCTACAAAAGATACCCATGAGAAGACTGTGGTTTCTTCGACAACAGGTCAGGAGGCAGCAGCAGTAAATACGGATGAAGTTAAGTCTGATAAAGATGAAGCAGATCGCCATGATAATGCTAAGTTGGAAGAAAATAGAGGACTGGATCAAGAAAATGATCCACCTACAATACCTGAGAAACTAGTGCAATCTGGATTTTCTTCTGTTGATAAGGAGCAGAAGCTTGATTGCAAGGATGAAAATGTGGAAAACAAAGATGCTCTTATGCACCAGTTGGGTGTTCCATCTACGCAGGTAGGCTCCGCAGCTGTTGCTCCACAAGAAGCTGAACAGTCTTTGACAACAAAATCTTCTGACATGACTGCTTCTGGAGGAGAGATAAAAGAGGACAGTGCATCTGGTACAAGAAACTCTGTTCCGTCACCTGCTGCAGGAGGCTCAGATATTGAGACAAAGCTCGGGTTCGATTTAAATGAAGGTTTTAGCATGGATGATGGAAAGAGTGGTGAGGTGTGTTCTGTTACTCAATGTTCAGTCAGCCCCTTACCAATCCCTGTTTCCTCTGCGTCTGGTGGCCTTCCAGCCTCAGTAACTGTGGCTGCTGCTGCTAAGGGACCCTTTGTTCCACCTGATGACTTGTTGAGGAATAAAAGAGAACTTGGGTGGAAAGGATCAGCTGCCACAAGTGCATTTCGTCCAGCCGAACCCAGAAAGATCATGGAGGTGCCTCAAAGTTCAAGCAAGTCCGGTCTCCCTGATTCCCCTTCTTGCAAACAAGTGCGACCTCCTTTGGATATTGACCTCAATGTGGCAGATGAAAGAACTCTCCTGGACATTGGTTGTCAAACTTCAGGTCAGGAGTCCGATTTTAGAAATAACTATGTGACCACTGCATCCTCGCGTAGCTCTGGGGGGATTGACCTTGATCTAAATAAAGTTGACGAAGCTCCAGATGTAGGACCACATTCAGCTAGCACTGTTCAGAGATTTGAAATTTTAACTCCTCCCGTCAAAGCATCATCAACTATTTTTTCAAATGGTGAGGCAAGTGGTAGGAGAGATTTTGATTTGAATAACGGACCTGCTATGGAGGAAACGCCTGCTGAGCAGACACCATACAATCAGCATGCCCGCAGCAACTTTCCTCTCCAGCCACCTTTTGGGCCTAGACTTAGTAGCTCTGACTCTGGGAATTGTTTTGCTTGGTATCCTCCAGGGACCAGTTTCTCTGTTAGCATGACGCCGGCAGGGTTACCTGATAGGGAAGCTTTTCCGATTGTTGGATTGGGAAGTGGTCCACAGCGTGTTTTGGGTGGTGCAACCTCAAACTTGTCGTTTAATCCAGATGCTTACAGGGGATCAATGTTGCCCTCCACTCCTGCTATGCCTTATCAACCATCCCCTTTTCAATATCCAGTTTTTCCCTTTGGGACTAGTTTCCCTCTCCCAACATCTGCCTTGTCAGGTGGGTCATCTGGATTTGCGGACCCTGCTGGTGGTGGGCGGATTTCTGCTATCCCTTCTCAGTTGGTTGGAACTGCCGCTGCAGTTCCTTTCCAGTTTCCACATGCATATGTTGTTCCACGTCCTATTCCTGATGTTGGAAATAATGGTGTAGTTGAAAGCAATCATAAATGGGGGAAACAGGGTCTAGATCTCAATTCTGGCCCAGGGGTTTTGGATGTGGAAGGGAGAGATGAGGCACTGACAACAGCATCAAGACAGCTTTCCGCCATCAGCTCGCAGTCGCTTGCAGAGGAGCAAGCTAGAATGTATAACATGGCAGGTGCTGTTCATAAAAGGAAGGAACCTGAAGGAGGGTGGACCATGGATAAGCTCAACTTCAAGCAATCATCATGGCGATGAGAATACATGATGATGCCATATAGTGACTCTTTAAGTTGGAAGTTGTTTTAGTTATGTAAGTTTCCCTTCTAATTTTCTGTACATTCTTTGTGCTTGATCACTGTAAAAAGTTTAACATCTGGTAGGGACTTTTCGACAGTTAATCCTTCACGTCTTTGCTTCTTTCTCCATGTCATTCTTTGTGTTTGCTTTCGCTTCGGCATATCATCCATATCATTGTTTCTCATGTTTCTATTTCAAAGTCTTTATACATAGTCCTGCATCGGGAACATTGAGAATCCAGAATTTCTTTGTTTGGAATGATATTTTAAATTGAATAATATGTCATCTTTATATATATTTTTTATTTATTACTCCCTGTGTTTCATTTTAATTGATGTTTTAGCCAATTTTTTTTCCTTTTAATTGTCGTTTATATTTTCAAATAGCTTTTTATCTCCTTTTTATCTTTCCAAAGCTTCCTCCATTGATTTTTCATCTGTTTACAAGGGCTAATTATACTCCTCCTTAATATTTGTGCAAATTGCTAAAATGTCAATTAAAATGAAACGGAGGGAGTATTAATTTCGAAGCATGCATTACTGCTAGATCAGTATGTCACGCACTAAAGCTTGTGGGGAAGCATGTTGGTTTGCCTATTGGAACTGCATTAAATTTATGGTTGCATTGTCAAGGGTTGTCACCAATGGCTGCTGTCACACAAATACCAGAAAGTGCTGCATCCCTCAACTCCGGAAACTTGAATGTTAAATCATGTGATTGCAGTTGGTACACCAATTTCTGGGAGTAGGATGTCAGCAATATTGTGGTAGAAGATTAAGCTTTTCTGTGAGCATGCAGACCAAGTGCACCTTGGTCATCTTGTTATTTTCTTATTAACATAGAGGGCTTGTTGGGTTGACGAGAGAGAGTAGTGATTTAACTCTGTTGTCCCGTGTGCATTGTCTTTGATCTTCTACTGGTGAACAAAAGAAACTGCAGTTTCTGTCCTTAAGGGGTATTACACCTTTAAGGCTATGACTTCGTTTCCCGCTCACTAGCTAATTTGATGTTGTACTAGGGATACATGCTCTGTCAGAATATACTTGCATTCTGGTACCTTTTGTTGGCATTCTACTGTAGTTGAACTGAAGGGATCAATGTGCTTTCTGTGTAGCTTAGTGCCTTAGTCAGTGTCAGATCCGTTTCTTGAATATGCTTTGAATTGTGTCTCTTCAGCACTGTGAATTATTTCTCTGACACCCTTATGCTTATTCATAGTGTCTACTGAAGAGGCCATGTTGTTGTGCGTTGCTAAATTTCCAGACCATTCTTGATTCCCTTATTAATTATCTGCTTCTTGACTGGGACCTGCATCGTCTAATATCAGTCTCTTGTCATGTTTCGTTTTTGCGCTTCAGTGTGTAGAAGATGGACCCAGGCTAACTACCAGGAAGTCATCATCTAACTCTTTGTCATAAAAGGACGGGTGGTAAGTGAGTAAACTGATGTGTTGATAAGTCTCCGACCCCCAACTGCTGTATTCAGTTGTACTTCAAAAAGAATATCTTGGAGGTTCTGCTTGTGCAGGCTTTACTTGCTGTGAAGTCTATCCTCAGGTGGCTGTTGATCCGTTTTCCTTCTGTAGATAGTTGAGATTATTGAGAAAAATGCCTGTTGTCAAAAGCCTTTCTTTGAATGGCTTTGGTGTCATTCCTTCCTTTTTCTTCAACCCCAGCAATGGACGTTGAATTTGTTTACTGCTCTAAGCAGTAGCTGTCTGTTTGTGCATTTTTCTTAATTTATCCATTCTTTCCTGGTCTTTCAGAGTTGCCCATAAATGTTTGCCCTTTCTGCCCTTGACTAATTGTCGATATTTTTTTTTTTAATTTTTTTTTCTTTCTAATTCGGCTTTCTGAAACTTCTCAATGGAGGGTTGTTATAATCCTTCAATTAACTGAACAATTTTTCTTGGTTGATGCCCCTCTGGTGTCATTGTGGTTTATGTTTCACTACATTTTCACATTGAACTCTGCATTTTTCAAATTGCTGTGTTTTGAGTGAACGATGGTGCTGATTTGCAAGACCCAACTCCAGGTAACTGTGAGGATGACGATGGTTTGTGTAAACTGCCTTTTTCATACTTGGTGAATTTGATGTTATCCTTCCCTTCAGAGGGGTGACTATTTTGGTGATATTGAGCGAATGGCTGGTACTTACTGCTTCAATTGTTTCTTTTCTAGTTGAATGGTTGTTCTTTTCTGGTTGAATGGATGCAGCTCTGTAACAGGTTGAACCCTCAATGTTCTCCTGTACAGGAGGGTCAGCGTTTGTTGGTCTGAATGTCTGATCATGGTTGACGTACACTTCTTCCTTTCTCGGAAATTTAGACATCTAGTTTGTGTCTGATACCAGTGTCCTGTATAGCCCAGTGTTTAGATCTTCATTGCTTTCTGGAGAAAAGTGTCCGTGCATTTGTATTTTGTTGTATCCCTGTAATACATTTCTTCAACTTACATGCAGCGAACGACCGGTCAATCTTTGCTCTTGGTGTGGTTATGTTGCTAGCGTTTTCAATTTGAGAAATCTCGAAAAGAGGAGTTGAACCGATTGGATCCTCTCTTCTGGGATAAATGCTTTCTCAGTAACTATAGAACTGAGGCATTAAGTTTTATTACTGCATCACACATTGTGATGCTATTTTGGATCGTGGAGATTTTTTACCATCGTGGATTCTCTATTCCTTCTTGGTTCTGACTTCGGCCGAAGGAGATGTCATTGCTTTTGATGGGTTCCAACCCTTTGATTTGGCGCTGAATGTTAGTAGTAATTAAGGCCAACATCAAATGCAATTTGACATGAAATGAATGTGTACTTGGTATCCTAATGACTTCACGGTGATCCTGGAGACTGTCATTTTGATTTGGTCCAGGTTGGATGTGCGAAACGGTACTATGGTTGTTGAGAGTTCTTTAGTGCTCATTTGACCTAGCAGTGGTAGGTATTTTTCTAAGAGCAACTATGACAGCGTTCGCAGAAAGTCATGTTATTGAGGTCTCAAATTTGAAACGTCGGTCCTAATTATGTCGTAGAAGTTCAAATTAGATGTCAAAAAATTGGCTTGATGAGGTGTATTTAGGGAAAGTACCGCCATGGACATCCTTAATATTGAAGTGTAATTGTCCCGTAGCGATTGGAGAGTAAATTTTCACTAGGCATGGAACATTCCAGAATTACTCTAAATCGAAGGCTATAAGTCACGAAGAACGATATTGGAAAATCCAAAACGTAAAAGGAACGAAAGTGCTACCATCGATGAATATCATCTCGAGGAGGTCATTAAAGTCCTTAGCAGGTAGACCTTTAAATCGGGTCGATCAGGTCGGGTTTGTGTTGAATCACTTGGGGTTCGTGGCATTTACAGGTCGGATCACTTTTGGGTACAATGCTCAACCCTAATCCAAAGTTTCGGGGTTGGGTCAACCTAACAAGTCAGCGACACCTACATTTTTTTGTATAAGTCTACTTAACAATGTTACATATCTGCCAAATCAAAATTTGATGAACTATTTTTTCCATCTCCTTGGATATCATAAAATCTTCATTAATTCTTAAATGTTGAAAAAAAAAAAATGGTAAGAAGTATCGATTTTCAATTAGACATTAGCTTGAATATGAAACTTTTAGGCCCGAAAATCTGGTGACGTAATTTTCACAATCACATACCTAACTTTACAATATACCGTTGTATCTTATTTGAGATTGTCTCATTGATCTATCAAGCAAATTAAACACATTAAATCGTAACGAATCACACATCAGAATAAGTTCCCATCAACTTCCTATCAAACTTCCTATAACCATTCATAAATTAAAGAATTCCTCTCTTGTAAATCACCACAAAACAAACTAAATAACCATTTACTATATCCAATCGCATGTATCATTAACATTACGTTTGGATTACACATTCCATTTCGTTTCAACCAACCAAATAATCCTAAACTTTATCTCAGAACAAGAACCCATTAAAAAAAAAAAAAAACAAATTATGCCGCAAAAATTTAAGATCATTTAACCTTGCAAACCCCAAATAATCACATATGGACATCAGCTATATACCCCTTACAATGGTCCCAAAACATCGAGTTTCTCATATCCAATTTCATTTTCATCACTATTCACATGGACTCGTTACCTGAGGATGTCATTGGATTCCACATCAATAGCCTTCGGTTACGGCCGTTTTCGTCAATTTTCATTTCGGACCCCCGGAACCGATTTTCATGACTTATAGCCTTCGGTTTCGGCCATTTGCGAGGCGTCCCGGGGCCCGGTGGAGATTGGCTCCCCCATCGCAAGGGAGCTTAACCACATCAATATAAGCCCCATTCATGGGGACAGTTGCCCCCAGGAACACCTTTTACAGTCAGTTTTCGAATTTTTTTTACAAATTTCGACACATATCCGGGACCACCATATAGGCCATTTTCAGACCAAATCAATGGCCGAAACGGACTCCAATTGCCTCCTAGGACCCATATTTGTCCATGTGTCGTTTTCGTCAATTTTTATTTCAGACCCCCAAGGCCGATTTTCGTGACTTATAGCCTTCGGTTTCGGCCATTTCCAGGGCGTCCCGAGCCCCGGTGGAGATTGGCCACCCTATCGCAAGGGCGCGTTCCCACATTAATATAAGCCTCGCCCGTGGCGATACTTGCTCCAGGAAACACCTTTTACAACCCATTTTTGGCGTTTTTCTTCAAAGTGTGACACGTGTTCGGGACCACCATATAAGCCAGTTCTGACCAAATCAATGGCCGAAATAGACTCTAATGGCCTCCTAGGGCCCATATTTGTCCATGGTTCCGTTTTTGTCAATTTTCATATCGAACCCCCCGGGGCCGATTTTCGTGACTTATAGCCTTCGTTTCGGCCATTTCCGGGGCGTCCGGGGGGCCGGTGGAGATTGGCCCCCTCATCGCAGAGGCACGTTCCCACATAAATATAAGCCACACCCATGGCGACACTTGCCACCGGGAATACCTTTTACAGCTTGTTTTCGGCGTTTTCCTTCAAATTCTGACAAATGTTCGAGACCACTATGTAGGCCATTTGTGACCAAATCAATGGCAGAAAGGGACTCCAATCGCCTCTTAGGGCTCATATTTGTCCATGGTGCCATTTTTGTCAATTTTCATTTCGGACCCCCCGGGTCCTATTTTCGTGACTTATAGACTTCCGTTTCGGCCATTTATGGGGCGTCCCGGGGCCCGTGGAGATTGGCCCACCCCATCGTAAGGGCGCGTTCCCACATCAATATAAGCCCCACCCATGGCGACACTTGCCCACGGGAACGCCTTTTACAGCCCGTTTTTGGCATTTTCTTTCAAAGTCAGACACGTGTCCGGGACCACCATATAGGCCAATTCTGACCAAATCAATGGCCAAAACGGACTCCAATGGCCTCCTAGGGCCTATATTTGTTCATGGTGCCGTTTTCGTACATTTTCATTTCGGACCCCCCAGGCCGATTTTCGTGACTTATAGCCTTCGATTTCAGCCATTTTTGGGGCCGATGGAGATCGCCTTCCCCCATGGCAAGGGCACGCGTTCCCACATCAATATAAGCCTTATCCATGGTGACCCTTGCCCTCGGGAACATCTTTTACATCCCGTTTTCGACATTTTCCTTCAAATTTCGACACGTGTCCGGGACCACCATATAAGTCATTTCTGACCAAATCAATGGCCGAAACAGACACTATTGTCATTTTCATCTCTCATTACAAGTTCCCTTGAATTCTGTTCCCAATGTCTGAATAATATGCGTGATATGTTCAAATCCTGAAATCGAATCACAATTAGCAATTTTCATTGCGGACACTCCGGGACTGATTTTCGTGACTTTGAGCATTCTGTTTCGGCCATTTTCAGGGTGACCTGGACCGTAGAGATTGGCCCCCCCATCTCAAGGGTGCATTCCCACATCAATAGCCTTCGGTTTCGGACATTTTCGGGGCGTCCCAGGGCTCGGTGGAGATCGACCCCCGAACGCAAAGGCGCGTTCCCACATCAATATAAGCCCCACCCATGGCGACACTTGCCCACGGGAACACTTTTCACAGCCCGTTTTCGGTTCAAAGTCCAACACATGTTCGGGACCACCATATAGGCCAATTCTGACAAAATCAATGGCCGAAACAAACTCCAACGGCTTCCTAGGGCCCATATTTGTCCATGGTGCCGCTTTCTTCAATTTTCATTTCGGACCCCCGGAACCGATTTTCATGACTTATAGCCTTTGATTTCGGCCATTTTCGGGACGTCCCGGGGCCCGATGTGGCTTTCGCATCGCAAGGGCACGTTACCACATCAATATAAGCCCCATCCATGGCGACATTTGTCCGTTTTCGGCGTTTTTCTTCAAATTTCGACACGTTCCGGGACCACAATATAGGCCATTTTCTGACCAAATCAATGGCCGAAACGCACTCGAGTCGCCTCCTAGGGCCCATATTTGTCCATGGTGTCGTTTTCGTCAATTTTAATTTCAGACCCCCGAGGCCGATTTTCGTGACTTATAGCCTTCGATTTCGGCAATTTCCGGGGCGTCCCGGGCCCAGCGGAGATCGGCCACCCTATCGTAAGGGCGCGTTCCCACATTAATATAAGCCCCGCCCATGGCGACACTTGTTCAAGGAAACATCTTTCACAGCCCATTTTTGGCGTTTTTCTTCAAAGTCCGACACGTGTATTGGACCACCATATAGGCCGCTTTTGACCAAATGAATGGCCGAAATAGACTGGCCTCCTAGGGCCCCTATTTGTCCATGGTTTCGTTTTCGTCAATTTTCATTTCGGACAACCATGGCCGGTTTTCGTGACTTATAGACTTCGTTTCGGCCATTTCCGGGGCGTCCCGGGGCACGGTGGAGATTGGCCCCCTCATCGCAAGGGCACGTTCCCACATCAATGTAAACCACACCCATGGAGACACTTGCCACCGCGAACACCTTTTACAGCTTGTTTTCGGTGTTTTCCTTCAAATTCCGACACATGTTCGGAACCACCATATAGGTCATTTAAGACCAAATCAATGGCCGAAAGGAACTCCAATCACCTCCTAGGTCTCATATTTGTCCATGGTGCCATTTTCGTCAAATTTTATTTTTGACCCCCCGGGTCCGATTTTCGTGACTTCTAGCCTTCGGTTTCGGCCATTTATGGGGCGTCCAGGCCCGTGGAGATTGGCCCACTCCAACACAAGGGCGCGTTCCTACATCAATATAAGCCCCACCCATGGCGACACTTGGCCACGGGAACACCTTTTACAGCCCGTTTTTGGCGTTTTCTTTCAAAGTCAGACACGTGTCCGAGACCTCCATGTAGGCCAAATCTGACCAAATCAATGGCCGAAACGGACTCCAATGGCCTCCTAGGGCCTATATTTGTCCATGATGCTGTTTTCGTACATTTTCAATTCGAACCCCTCGGGGTCGATTTTCGTGACTTAATAACCTTCGATTTCGGCCATTTCCAGGGCGTCCCGAGGCCAGTGGAGATTGCCTCCCCACCATCGCAAGGACGCGTTCCCACATCAATATCAACCTCATCCATGGCGACACTTGCCCCCGGAAACACCTTTAAAATCTCGTTTTCGGCCTTTTCCTTCAAATTTCGACACGTGTTCGGGGCCACCATATAAGCCATTTCTAACCAAATCAATGGCCGAAACGGACTCTAATCGCCTAATAAGGCCCATATTTGTCCATGGTGTTGTTTTCATCAATTATCATTTCGGACCCCCCGGGACCGATTTTCATGACTTATAACCTTTGGTTTCAGCCATTTCCGAGGCGCGGGCCTGGTGGAGATTGGCTCCCTCATCGCAAGGGCGCGTTACCACATCTATATAAGCCCCATTCATGGCGACAGTTGCCCCTGGGAACACCTTTTACCGTCCATTTTCGGCGTTTTCCTTCAAAGTCAGACACGTGTTCGGGACCACCATATAGGCCAATTCTGACCAAATCAATGGCAGAAATGGACTCCAATGGCCTCCTAGGGCCCATATTTGTCCATGGAGCTGTTTTCGTCAATTTTTATTTAGGACCCCCCATGACTGATTTTCATGACTTTTAGCCTTCGATTTCGGCCATTTCTGAGGCGTCCCACGGCCCAGTGGAAATTGGCTCCCCCATTGCAAGGGCGCGTTACCACATCAACATAAGCTCCATCCATAGCGACAATTGCCCCCGGGAACACCTTTTACAAACCGTTTTCGGCGTTTTCTTTCAAATTTTGACACGTGTTCGAGACCACCATATAGGCCATTTTCTGACCAAATCAATGGCCAAAACACACTCCAATCACCTCCTAGGGCCCATATTTGTCCATGTTGTCGTTTTCGTCAATTTTCATTTCAGACCCCTGAGGCCGATTTTCGTGACTTATAGCCTTCGGTTTCGGCCATTTACGGGGCGTCCCATGGCCCGGTGGAGATTGGCCACCCTATCGCAAGGACGCGTTCCCACATTAATAATAAGGCTCGCCCATGGCGATACTTGCTCCAAGGAACAACTTTTACCGCCCATTTTTTGCAATTTTCTTCAAAGTCCGACATGTGTCCGGGAATACCATATAAGCCATTTCTGACCAAATCAAAGGGCGAAATGCGCTCTAATGGCCTCCGAAGGACCATATTTGTCCATGGTGCCATTTTCGTGACTTATAACCTTCGGTTTCGGCTATTTATTGGGCGTCCCGGGCCCCGTGGAGAAAAGCCCACCCTATCACAAGGGCGCGCTCCCACATCAATGTAAGCCCCACATATGGCGACACTTGCCCACGGGAATCCTTTTACAACCCATTTTTGGCGTTTTTCTTCAAAGTTAGACACATGTTCGGGACGACCATATAGGCAGATTCTGACCCAATCAATGGCCAAAACGGACTCCAATGGCCATCTAGGGCTTATATTTGTCCATGGTGCCGCTTTCGTCAATTTTCATTTCGGACCCCCCCGGGCCGATTTTCATGACTTATAGCCTTCGGATTCGGCCATTTCCGTGGCGTCCCGGAGCCCGATGGAGATTGCCCCCCGCCCATAGTAAGGGCGCGTTCCCACATCAATATAAGTCTCATCCATGGCGACACTTGCCCCAAGGAACATCTTTTACATCCCGTTTTCGGCGTTTCCTTCAAATTTTGACACGTGTCCGGGACCACCATATAGGCCATTTCTGACCAAATCAATGGCCGAAACGGACTCCAATCGCCTCATAAGGCCCATATTTGTCCATGGTGCCGTTTTCGTCAATTATCATTTCGAACCCCACGGGACCTATTTTCATGATAGCCTTTGGTTTCGGCCATTTCCGGGGCGTCTTGGGGCCGGTGGAGATTGACTCCCATATCGCAAGGGCGCGTTACCACATCAATATAAGCACCATCCATGGCGACAGTTGCCCCCGGGAACACCTTTTACAGTCCGGTTTCGGCGTTTTCCTTCAAATTCAGACACGTGTCCAGAACCACCATATAGGCCATTTTCTGACCAAATCAATGGCCGAAACGGACTCCAATCGCCTCCTAGGGCCCATATTTGTCTATGGTGTCGTTTTCGTCAATTTTCATTTCAAACCCCCGAGGTCGAATTTCGTGAATTAGCCTTCGGTTTCGGCCATTTCCGGGGCGTCCCGGGGCCAGTGGTTATTGGCCACCATAATGCAAGGGCGCGTTCCCACATTAACATAAGCCCCGCCCATGGCGACACTTGCTCCAGGAAACACCTTTTACAGCCCATTTTTGTCTTTTTTTTTTCAAAGTCCGACACTTGTCCGGGACCACCATATAGGCCATTTCTGAAGAAATTAATGGCCAAAATAGACTCTGTTGGCCTCCTAGGGCCCATGTTTGTCCATGGTTCCGTTTTTGTCAACTTTCATTTCGGACCCCCCGGGGCCGATTCTCGTGAATTATAGCCTTCGTTTCGGCCATTTCTGGGGCGTCCCGGGGCCCGGTGGAGAATGACCCCCTCATCGCAAGGGAACGTTCCCACATTAATATAAGCCTCACCCATGGCGACACTTGCCACCGGGAACACCTTTTACAGCTCGTTTTCGACGTTTTTGTTCAAATTCCGACACACGTCCGGGACCGCCATATAGGCCATTTATGACCAAAGCAATGAGCGAAAGGGACTCCAATCGCCTCCTAAGGCCCATATTTGTCCATGGTGCTATTTTCGTCAATTTTTATTTCGGACCCCCCGCGTCCAATTTTCGTGAGTTATAACCTTCGGTTTCGGCCATTTACAAGGCGTCTTGGCCCCGTGGAGATTGGCCCACCCCATTGCAAGTGCGCGTTCCCACAATAATATAAGCCCTACCCATGGTGACACTTGCCCACAGGAACACCTTTTACAACATGTTTTTAGCGTTTTCCTTCAAAGTCAAACACGTGTTCGAGACCAACATATAGGCCAATTCTGACCAAATCAATGGCCGAAACGGACTCCAATGGCCTCCTAGGGCCTACATTTGTCCATGGTGCCGTTTTCGTGACTTATAGCCTACGGTTTCGGTCATTTCTGGGGCGTCCCAGTGGAGATCCCCCGCCCCCCATCGCAAGGGCGCGTTCCCACATCAATATAAGCCTCATCCATGGCAACACTTGCTCCCGATAACACCTTTTACATCCCGTTTTCAGCCTTTTCCTTCAAATTTCGACACGTGTCCGGACCACCATATAGGCAATTTCTGACAAAATCAATGGCAGAAACGGACTCCAATCGCCTCATAAGGCCCATATTTGTCCATGGTGCCGATTTCGTTAATTATCATTTCGGAGCTCTCGGGACCGATTTTCATGACTTATAGCCTTCGGTTTCGGCCATTTCTGGGGCGTCCCGGGGCCGGGTGGAGATTGGATCCCCCATCGCAAGGGCTCGTTACCACATCAATATAAGTCATATCCATGACGACACTTGCCCCCGAGAACACCTTTTACATTCCGTTTTCGGCGTTTTTCTTCAAATTTCGTCACGTGCCCAGGACCACCATATAGGCCATTTCGGACTAAATCGATGGCCGAAAAGACTCCAATCACCTCCTATGGCACAGAATTGTCCACTATGCCGTTTTCGTCAATTATCATTTCGGGCCCCGACACCAATTTTCATGACTTACAGCCTTTAGTTTCGGCCATTTCCAGCCTTTAGTTTCGGCCATTTCCAGCCTTTAGTTTCGACCATTTCCAGGGCGTCCTGGGCAATGGAGATTGGCTCCCCTATCGCAAGGGCGCGTTACCACATCAATATAAGCCCCATCCATTGCGACAGTTGCCCCCGAGAACACCTTATACAGTCCGTTTTCGGCGTTTTCCTTCAAATTTAGATACGTGTCCGGAACCACCATGTAGGCCATTTTCTGACCAAAAAAATGGCTGAAACGGACTCCAATCGCCTTCTAGGGACCATATTTGTTTATGGTGTCGTTTTCGTCAATTTTCATTTCAGACTCCCGATGCCGAATTTCGTGAATAAGTCTTCGGTTTCAGCCATTTCCGGGGCGTCCCGGGGCCGGTGGATATTGGCCACCATAGTGCAAGGGCGCGTTGCCACATTAATATAAGCGCCGCCCATGGTGACACTTGCTCTAGGAAACACCTTTTACAGCCCATTTTTGGCGTTTTTTTTTTCAAAGTCCGACACGTGTCCGGAACCACCATATAGGCCATTTATGACCAAATCAATGGCCGAAATGGACTCTAATGGCCTCTTAGGGACCATATTTGTCCATGGTTCCGTTTTCGTCAACTTTAATTTCGGACCCCTCGGGGCCGATTTTTGTGACTCATAGCCTTCGTTTCGGCCATTTCTAGGGCATCCAGTGGAGAATGACCCCCTCATCGCAAGGGCATGTTCCCACATCAATATAAGCCCCACCCATGGCGACACTTGCCACCGGGAACACCTTTTACCGCTCGTTTTCGGAGTTTTTCTTCAAATTCCGACACATGTCCGGGACCGCCATATACGCCATTTGTGACCAAATCAATGGCCGAAAGGGACTCCAATCGCCTCCTAAGGCCCATATTTGTCCATGGTGCCATTTTTGTCAATTTTTATTTCGTACCCCCCGCGTCCAATTTTCGTGACTTATAACCTTTGGTTTCGGCCATTTATGGGGCGTCCCGGGGCTCCGTGGAGATTGGCCCACCCCATCGCAAGGGCGCGTTCCCACATTAGTATAAGCCCTACCCATGGTGACACTTGCCCACGGGAACACCTTTTACAGCGTGTTTTTGGCGTTTTCCTTTAAAGTCAAACACGTGTCCGAGACCACCATATAGGTCAATTCTGACCAAATCAATGGCCGAAATGAACTCCAATGGCATCCTAGGTGTGAAGGTCCGCCTTCCTTCACCATGTGTCAACGTTACTATCCTTGTAATTTACTGCTTTCCTTTTCATTTCAAGTAC
>ONZA01006772.1:18781-29898 GCA_900322205.1 Kewa caespitosa
TTTTTTTTTTTCCTGACATCAAGCTTTCTAAATCTTACTGAAAATGTGCAAGTGTACCTTGTAACCACTTGAATCACAGTCCATCGTTACCATCACCCAAGTGCCTCAAATGAGACTCCCACAGGAAGCTTAGCAAGCCATTTTCATTTCGTCCTAACAACCCGACCCTGAAAATTGTCAAATCGTTCAGCTTCATTAACATTGTGACCGAATCCACGTAATCAGATTTTAAAGTTCAAACATTTTCTTAGAACGAGGATGTTCAGTTTGATTACAGATTTCATCAAACTTCTTAATTTCTTTCTTTTCGTTTTTCCTTGAAAGGCATCAACTTACTTCGATACGATCCGAATCTGGAAAATGTGATCCTTCTCAGTTCTCACAGCTGCCTTACCGCAACATCTAACATATGGTGGCATGACTTCATTGTATTGAAGAACTTTCATCATATATTGTTCGTTGTTTTACGTTTAAGCTCCTTCTGGAAGCAGTCATCACCCCTTCCGCCCGGGGGTCACAAAGGGGGGAAGGGGGTACATAGTGTTATTCCCAAACGGGTTATGTCATTGCTTACTTGTCAAAGAAGGTGAGTCATCTTCTTAATGGAGGTGTACATGAGTACAAAGTTTTAACTGTATTATGTCATCCTTTAGTGTGAGGCATAACATAGTCCTCTGATATGAGAGACTTAATGTGGATGTGGATGTTAATCAGGTAGACTATTTCTTGTGAATGGTTATTTTCATGCCCCCTACTTTTCTTCAGAGACTAAAAAGTCCACCTTCATTTTGTTGAAATCTACCATTTTTTACTACTTTATATAAAATTGGAGTTTGATTCTTCAGTTCTTAGAAATTATGGTGACATGTAAATCTCTGACTGATGCTTCAGTTGCCTAGACTCAACTATTTTCTTCTGAGATTTAAAGTGCACTTTCAATTTATTGAAATATATTGTTCTTTAGTAAAGATTGGAGTTTTGACTTGTCAGTTCTTTAAAACTATGGTTTCATGTAAATCTCTCTGACTGATAATTCAGGTGCATTGGCTCTCAACCCGGCTTTGCTGCACGAACCAGTACTAGTACAACAACTAGAGATCTCCTAGCATCCACGAAAAATGGGTCAAACTCAACTCATGTACACGCTCAAATCACTGACGTATCCATCCTCGCAACAAAGACAAGCCTGGAAAAGTACATAAAATTATGTGGTGTTCATCAGCCAGATTACACACAAGTTAAGGTTTACACTGGAAGTTACACACAATCATTTCAAAAGTATCATTGTAGCTATCTTCAAATTATGTACATTAAATCTGTATGGGCAAACTATTAAGGCACCAGAACACAGAAAGGTTGCTGAAACACGAAAAAAAATCAAGTCGTTTATCTCAAGAAAAATCTGAAAGAGGGAAACATCTTAGCGAGGTCTTTAATCCAGGGCTTGCTTCATAGTGATCGCCAAACCTTCCAACAGAGAAGGCAGGGTGCTTTGGGGGGTACAGATTGACATTTTCACTTGTCAGCATGTGAACGATCACTGACATGATTGGTCTTTCAGATGCATCCTCTTGAACACACAGTAATCCTATGTGCAAGCATCTTAAGAATTCATTGACATTGCAGGAACCAGAACTGGTCAGCAACGGGTCCATCAACTCTACTCCTCTACCTTGAGTCCACATTTGCCAAGCCTACAATTTTAAGGTAAATCGTTAATTACAAATTGTAATACTATTTGAGAAGCAGTGTCAACTTGTTTAAATACTTACATAAGCTTGTAGGCTTGGACCTTTTCCACTTAGGTGAAAGCCAAGGTTCTTTCTTCCGGTAATTACCTCCAGCAAAATGATTCCGAAGCTATAAACATCGGATTTCATAGAATAGATCCCTTCCATTGCATACTCCGGAGCCATATATCCACTGTTTATTACGGCCAAATAAGACCAGAAAGGTGATTTTGAGCAGATACAATACAGATTGGTGTATGAATTTGCAATTTTAGTGCTCAATTCGTTTTTAGTTCAACGTTGAAGGATTGGCAAGAAAAACAAAACTCACTATGTTCCGATTACAGTGGCGGTGCTCGCTTCACTCCTATTTCCACCATAAATTCTGGCATTTCCGAAGTCGGAAATTTTAGGATGTAGATTAGAGTCCAACAATACATTGCTTGGCTTTAGGTCTCTATGTATAATTATGAGTCTGGAATCCTCATGGAGATAAAGGATGCCTCTTGCAATCCCATTGATAATATTCAATCGTTTGGTCCAGTCGAGCTGGTCACGTTTCTGTGGATCTAAACTCAGAACAAGAGAAATAGGAAGTTAAAATATGATTTAAGAAAAGTGTTGATTTCATGAAGGAAATAAAAGTAGTTTGTGACATACCATAAAGCAGTGAGTCTAAGCCACCATGAGACAAGAGTTCGTAGACAAGAAGCCTCTCAGCTCCCTCTACGCAGAAACCCAACAACCTGACAAGGTTCTTATGTTGAAGCTTCATGATGAGAAGAACTTCATTGGTGAATTCTTCTGTTCCTTGGTCAGAAGTATCCGAGAGCCTCTTAACTGCAACTTCAGTACCGTCTTTCAGGGTTCCCTAAATTGATTATAGCAATGACCCAATCATATAAGCCAATTTTCTTATGTGCTCTCTCCTAAATCAGATTATTTACAGCATTTCTTTACTTTCTTTGATATAAACTTTATGTGCTTACCTTGAAGACTGGACCAAAGCCACCTTCTCCAAGCACATTTTTCTCTGCGAAGTTGTCTGTGGCTGCATATATACTATCCAAATCGAAGAAGGGGTTTTCCCTCGCTCGGAAAGCTGTCCCCAACATTGCAAAGTAGCTGTTACCTCTTGATTAGAAAAACATTTTTCTCGATGAAAATGTCCACCACAAACTTACCTACTGTTTTCTTCTTCATTGCATAGTAGAGAACACAAGATCCTAAAAGCAGTGATAGGGTACATGCCAATCCAATTTCAACAACCAGCATCACCCATTTCTTTCCTTGATTATTCGCTACAAATGAAGATGATAGCTTGATCAAATGTTATGAATTCTATTCCAATCATATATCTTGTTTGGTTCTCATGCAAGAAAATAATCATCAGACACTTACTCTGGTCTGCAGTATCTTCTGCTGTTTCGTTATCAAGGAAATCATAAGTCTCGTACCTCAGGTAGCAACTTTTAGAAAGAAGCCTTCCTCCCTCGTATTTGTAGTTGTTAGAACCAAGCACGTCGATGATGGCGTTTTGCAGGCATTGGTAACATTCGGTGGGTGAAATATCTGGGCTACACTGCACAAAACTATATATTTTATCCGTGCCTGAGTATGGCACTGATTGGTTTGCGTACATATCCGAGGGACTCAGAACTGCTTGATGAGTAAGGTTAAACAAACTAGCATTTACGACTGATCTAAACTTCTCTGCTTCTGGAACTGTTTGGCTGTTGTACTTTGGGATATTTCCTGTGTCGTCTAAGTGGCCGATGAATCTCTTATTGGAGACACGAAGCTGGCAGACTTCTTGCCAAACTGTTGCATCGGTCGAATTCGGACAAAGTGTGGTAATCACTTGTGTTGCCATAATTATGCATTTCTCACAGTCCTCAAGTGTGACATAGCGAAGGCAAAAGTAAAGGCCATATGCTGTATGATTAGCATTTCCTTCCGATATGTCGTAGGATTTAGATTGAGAAGCCTTCGAAGGGAGAGAATCCAAAAGGCTTTTGACATTTTTTTGAAAGATACGATTTGTTGTAATATTGTTGTCAGCATCCGGGCAGTACTCATATGGAGGCTGGTCAGAAAAGACGAGATGACTATTGAAGAGGGGAAACAGGCAAAGAATGATCAAATGTATGTTCATTTTTGCAGCCTCTCAAGTACGCAGGAAAGCAGAAAGAGTCATGTTATGTTTCCTGAGGTACCCTTGATATGCTATTTAAGCTGTTGTTGTAACCTGCAACTGAGACCTTAGCTTGTCTAGATGGCAATTTCCTAGGAAAAGATTGTCCCTTTTGACTGCATATCTTAACCTGGTTTAACCTGAAGTCCTGAACTGTAAACTTTGATTGGGAGGTATGTAACAAGGACATGGCCAATTCAAAATGGGTATATCTATTAAAGATAATCATTCAGTAAGTTTCATTGACCAGGACCACTACATTCACCTTTCAGAGCTGATATACTACCTGCACTGATTTGAGCAATTTGTTTATATTTCCGTCGTAGTTAAAGTTCCATCATTGCCCTCATTTATGTAATCCCAAGTTGATTTTGGTTCTTGCCATTGTTCAGAAAATCTAGATGTCAACATCATTAACTTATTTTTTATTTAGCTGTCATTATAGTGAAAGTCTTCCAAAACAATTGACTAATATCTATCAACTCTATTAGTTTCTCTGATAAGTACTAGTGATTTGCCAATGCCCAACCAACTAGCATCGGAGGCTGGAGCTGCATTCTTTTTGTACATCTTGTCTCATAAAAATTTAGGAGACCATATGTTCAATGTTTCGTGTACAGTTTCTAATTTTTAGAGGCCCATTAACTTTAAAAACGGGAATGCACAAAAAGTCGGTACATGATGCATAAAAAAGCCAGTGCAGGACTTAGCCCATATGCTTAGTGCAGGGAAGTTTGAAGTGCTCTTGATGTGATGGAGCTGTAGCTATGTTGTCTCTCGGTGCTCTTGCGCGTAACAAGTTAGCAGTACAATTAACTCCTCTTCACCTTGAGTATTTTAAGCCAAATGGAAACATTGGGCCTTAAAGTTCTTATTATTCTGATGAAATCACTGTACAAAGCAATGATTTACCTGCAATTAGTACATTTTTGGTAGTCCCTGCACCCGAATGCCTGATAACTGGTCTGTAGGTGCTTAATATGCCCAAAGTGGCATGTGGAATAGTGAATATAGTGGTCACTCAATTTGCAAAGTCATTATTGAATACCGTGACCAAAAGGGTCATACTTCATACCGGTAAATTGTTGTTGGCTTTGAACACCTAATTCAAGTGGAAACTTTACTTCCGAGACGGAGCCACGAGATGCCTTTCTGTGGTATACTGGTATCTGTGTGTTGGTTGCAAACCTGTGTTAAGCTTGGCAGTCACTCGTGAAGTCCGTAGCTTGTGCCTGGTCCAATGGGATATTCTTGGGAAAATTATTTTCATAAACTAATATGTCAAATCTATGCGAAGAACTGACGACTGGAAACAAACACCATTCCTACTTGGCAATCAAACATAGTCAACTAAGAGCTCAAGTACAGATGGTTATCGAGTAAGTTTCCGTGACCACGACCATCAAATTGTGTAGAAAATTAAGGTTCTACTACAACGCTGACATCAGGGAGAAATAGCAGTCCCTGTCTTCACAACAAGCAGTTTGTTACCTCTGCATTAAATTAAGAATTCTTCACATAGATCAGAAATAGAGTACTAAGGAGAACTAGGACACTCAACCAATAGTTGACTTTAGGTGCAATGAACACGTACCATTCTGTGAAATTTTCTTCCTCATCCCCGATGTATTATTGATGTTAAATATAGCTGTTTGAGGCTGTAGTTTATAATAAGCAGTTGCTGCATTTCAAATATTTGCTTATAGTATCACTTTTAAAGAGACCTCATTCCAGTCGTTTTGTCTTGCAGATCCTACTAGAGAAGCATAGTTACTTAGAAGATTGATCAAGATGCAAACCAGTTTGCAATTGTGTCTTTTACATTACTACAATTGATCACGCTTGAACGATCTAATGACTGCATGTTAACAACCAAGTTTAGTCAATTTGATAAGCCTCGAATGCGTTTCATAAACGTATGATAAAATATGAAACTTTATTTTCAGGTAACACCTTGTGATCGCTTCTTTCATACAAGTTGCTTGCAGACTCCAGAGATGCATGGACTTGAAGACGGAATATCCGGTTGATGATATTCTTGCACTTCACAGTGCAGACAGCTTGTATATTTTGCCATGGTAAGTCCAATTTGATAATTGCACCGAGAACTCAAATTCATAATATTTACTCATTAGAATGTTTCTCTACAAGCTCTCTCCCACTCCATTTTTTTCATGGCATCGTCCAGATGGGGTGCACTGGTAATATGTTGCATTGTGGGTGTGCAATGTATATGGGAATACGCTAAACATTAAAATTGGTTCCTCCAAATTGTTAGTGATTCTTTTGATCAAATATTAAAACATGACTGGATGAGGTACACATACATGACATGCCCAAGTTCCACAATTAGGAAGTGACTGCCTAATACACGGTTTTCTTCAAAACCTGTGTAGAATTATTTGAACACCGTGCTGGGGCTGGACAAACATATGCAACATTGGTGCATGGACATAGGATGGAGAGAGCTCAAAGGAAAAGCGCTGTAAAATCATAGACAAGGCCATTTTAGCTTCCATGAGGGCAAATTTTTCCCCGATGCATATTCTCGGTCCTCCACCAAAGGGAAAAAACACAGGATTCCCTTTTGTTGCCTTGGCTATCCCTTCTGAAAATCTCTGTGGCTTGAATTCTTCAGCATCTTCACCCCAAATTTCCTTATTCCGATGAACAGCAAATAGAGAGAAACTAAGCAATGCACCTGCTGGAAGTTTTACATCTCCTAGTCTCTCGTCCTTTTGAATCTGTCGAGTAAGTTGAACCACAGGTGGATACAATCTGAGGACCTCATTCAGGATCATTGTCATCTGAAGAAAACATGTGTAGTTTAGAGGCCAGATAAGATACATGTTCTTATCAGTTGTCATGTAAGGATCAAGCATTGAGTTAAGACTTTTGAGGCACATACACCAGAACTCCCTTTGGCATAACCATCTGTACGAGATTTTGGACCAAGCTGGAGTGATTGTAAGTGAAACTCAATGGGTGTAATTGAAAGCTCTATAACAATCATGTATTATGTTTAGAGCTTTTCAGGGACCCAAAAAGTATAACATCTTTGGCAGATTTCCTAACTTATCTAACATCAGCAGAAACTTGGTTAAAGGCCTGGTGGTTGAGGCTTTCTGCCCCTTGTACATAAGAAGAAAATCCTAATGTGGGGTAGGGGATAGGCTAGGGTTGTCGACCGCCATGTAGTTTCCGTGATAGTTCTCTTACCACAAGTAGTTATTGTCAAACCAGGTATTCCACAAGGCAAGGTACTAGTATGGTTACACTTGATCCCAGTTAGGCGGAGCTGTACATGGGTACCATTCACACCTCTTAAAGTAGAAGAAAGCGCCAAAAAAATAAAAACAAATAAATAAATAAATAAAATGCAATANCATAGAAGGAAGAAGAACAGGGGAAGAAAAAGATCTAGCTCAAAAAGAATAGATAAACTTACTATCCTTAAATGATTTAAACCGTCACAATCTGGTGTCTTATTCCCAAAGGTCTGCAAGACTTCTTCTCGTGCTCGGGCCTGCCAGTCTTGGTACTTGCTCAACAAAATCAACGTCCATGCTAGCAGTATCGAAGTTGTCTCTTGTCCAGCTATGTAGAATAGCTTACACTCATCGATTACCTCTTGAAGATTCATTCCAAGGTGCAGATTCTTCTTTTTGTGGGAAGCTTGTCGGATCTCATTTAAATTAGAATCAATGAGTATTCCCAACAAGTCATCCTTGGCCACTTCTCCAGCATCCATGGCCTCCTTCCTCTTATTGATGATTCCGGTCAGTGAACGCCGTATTTGGTCTTCATTTTCCTTAAACCTCTTGTTTATTGGCGTTGGAACGTGTCTGGATACAGCCAGCAATTAGCATGAATATGCTTTACTTAACCCATTCAACAGGCAAACAGCATGAACTTTTAGTCGGTCTTGAGCACATCATTGTTTTTTTTTTTTTTTCTTTTGCCACCCTTTTATAGGGTGCAGAAGATCTTATTATGATGCTATAAAACTTTCAGTTTGATTATAAGAAAGTCAAGAAAACAAGGAAGTATAGATCATTATCAGTGTCCAGTGCCTCTCATTAAGCTCCTACTGAGGCGGAATAAGGGGGGTCATAGGTAATGCAGCTTTAACCATGCACAACTCGGGCACTGTTTTGTTGGACCTGACGTATGAAATCCGTTTTTTAATTTCATAAGGGAAGTTCAGAAAATTTATTGGGCCCACTTTGAATGTGGTTTAGCCTATTATTAAGCAAAAATTGCTGCATATGACTCTTTACGATTTCGACACCATTGTTAATAATGGACATAACTTACCTCCATCCAGGGATATAAATTGATTGTATCATGCGAAGAGTTATATCAGTTTGCTCCTTGAGGATTTGAAATACCTTCTGTCCCTCTTTGTAGCTACTACCAAATGCTGCTCTTGAGATTGCATCAGCACTTAATGTTTTCAGATATGGCCATGCATCTAGTTCACTAGAACCTTTTTCGGCCACTATGTTCTCCCATTTATCGATAATGTCCGAGCAGCTGTTACTGAATGCTGGCAACATAAGCTGTAATAAACACCAAAAGCATAATGACAAAATGAATACTTCTCATGAACAAAGAATTAAAAACTAAAACTTACAGAGTAAACAAGGAATTAGTTTAAAAAAACGCATGAACTTTGAAGAAATAATGGTTGCATCCATCTTAGTCTAAGATCTTTGTTTAATTTCATCTAGAAGTTGATTATCTTCAAGAAATTCAGGGATTTGAACTATCAATCAATACATTTATGCATGATTGAATTTAGTATCTTCCCGTTTCCAGCTAAAATCTTNCTGTTTCCAGTAATTTGAAGGATATCCTGCACAACCCAACTTTTGTTGCCTCGTATAGAAGTTAAGCTAGTACACCATTGTTCAGCCCAATTTTTTACACCCTTTCTTTTTCTTTTTTCTTTTTTTCTTTTTCTCTTTTCGGGGGGGAGGGTGGGAGATGTTGCAGGAAGTGGACGGGTAAAAGGGTGTACAACCTTCAATTTTTCCATATAGAAAGCAGGGTCGACGATCTTCCTGTGTTTCGCCCATTTCTCGCCCTCATAGCACCCAATCCCTGGGAAAAGTCTGTCTGCAATGGGATTAAACTTTGGTTTCTTGAACTCCTCCATCTTTGATAAAATCTCTCTGATCAACTCCGGCTTTGAGAAGTTCACCATGGGGAACGGTCCAAACCATATGAAATAATTTTTCCCTGCATCAGCATCTTCAATGAACTCAAATTCGTCAGTTCCTATTATCGATGGAGTGAAAATAGCTTTATAAACTGTTTGTACTTCTTTTCTGCTTTGAGATTGCAAACAATCGACAAAAATTTAGTCAATGGTCTAATGGAAGCAACTTCTCTGTAAGACTACAAGTGTAACGCTGCGTTCATCTTAAATCTGACCCCCTCCTCTGACCCCACTTCCACCTTATCGGAGCCCTGTGAGAGACACTAGGGTAACGATAATGATGTATCAGATGGTACAAACACTTGAGCTAACTACTATATCTATAAAATCCAAGGGTTTCTGTCTAGTCTTCTTAGCATGACACAATCTTATAGCAGCACATCATTAGCCTAGAACAGCATTATGAAGCAACCATCAACATTAACTAGGTCTCATAATTGTTCCTTTCCGATGCTCTGACGGTAAGAAGCAAAGCCTCATGAATGAAAACTTACTTGAAACAGAAGAAAAAAAAAATAATAAAAAAAAATAAAAATAAAAATCGATTAGATAACATACTGAGCTTGGTGAGGAACTGCTGGCGGAATGGTTCGATACGGGGGAAATAATCATGGGAGACGCTGCTCATAGGTTTCTCCATTGCCCGAGTGGCCATGGAAGTGAAACCCTTCATGTCACCGTACATGAACCTGTAAGGAGTTCCAGGGATGCCCTGTTGTCTCAGCATTCTCTCCATTTTCTTGGGCCTCAGCCATAGCCAGTTCACAGCTTTGATCACCCATGTCAAAACAACTATGCAGGCTAGCGAAATCAAAACCGAGCTTACACTGATTAGTGCTTCCATTCCAGGGGTGAGATTATGTGGTTTTACACCCTTTTTTTTTGGAAAGATGGAGGAAACAGGATTGTATGAGATGTGATCTACAATGTAGATGCTCAGCTCTCCTTGTAGGCCGTTTATACAACTTGTATGAGTTTTGCTAATTCTTTATGAGGTTGATTGTTGACACCAAATATAATAAACAAAAGTCTTAAAAAAGTACACAATCACAAGAACCTAATCTCATTCTCTAACTGTTTTATCAAGTCAATTGTGGCTTCTAATTGACTTTTTTTTTAATGTGCCAACTGCCAGGATGATTGATGGATTCTGGACACCGAAATTTGGAAATTAGAAGTAGGTAGTAAGGGTTTTCAATCCTGTGTGTCAGGTTCACCTAGTATGTCAGGAGAGGGGTGAACTGTGTCCTCGTGAATTAATTGCACCTACTGTATGCAAGAACCTACTCTTTTGTAGAACCGGGCATATGCATTGGAAATATTAAAAGTATGGACACTCGAGTTAGCACTGGAAACCACGTCTTAGCTAGTTCGAGTAAAAACCACGACCTGTCATAAGATTTGGAATGCTTCATCATCAATATTGGACGAGTTTGCTAGCTAGTTTCCTTCAGGGTATGGATGAAACAATGAAGTCTGAGTTTGAGGTAGGTAGGATTGCAGATTTACAATAACTAGGGACTTAAGATGTTGTTTGCTTCACCAATACTATGACGTCATCGAATCGAGTGAGGTTGTAAGTTTAATGATTGTGTTGCTATGATCAGTATTTTAGACATAGCTTGGGTGGTGGTTTCGACCTACCACTAAATTAGTTGGTGGTAATGATGTTTATTTCTTGAGCTCGAGATCATTATGAATTTTAACTGGGGTCGTAGCCGGTCTATTGGCATTAATAAGCCCCATTCTCTGATAGATATTCTTGTTTTAGAAATCATTGTTATACTTTTTAAAGTTTCAATAATTATACTTGTGATGGTTTGACTTTTTCTACATGTGAGAATCTGGTTACTGTTTACAGAATGGTTATGGAGTATCAAATTGATGTTTCCCCATCTTCACGGTGAATATTTTTTCTTATGATTATTTGGGAATAGGGAACGAGTTGTGAATGAGTCGACAGTCCTAG
>ONZA01006780.1:24705-38157 GCA_900322205.1 Kewa caespitosa
GATAAATAACTATAACCGCCACACATACCTCTCTTTCTCTCTCTATATCTATTCACTTCTCCTGATTGCTTCCCATTTTTTCCATCTCAACTAACAAAAAACACAAAACAGAGGAAAAACAGAGAGAAACACAAAACAGAGCACCTCTGTTTCATACTCATTTCACCTTCAATCTCAACAATGATCCGGAAAATCGACCCGGACAATCGCCGGGTACTCAAGTTCCCGGCGGTCCGGCCTTGCGAATCGATTTCTCCATCAACCCTTCTCGCCTCCTTGATCACAATCTCTCATAACATTGCAAACTACAAATCCAAATTCTTTCCAAGCCAGAGAAAGATTGTCAGGGAAGTGATTCGAGAGACCGGTATATTATCGATCTTTTTCGAGGAAATCCGAGATACCCGGATCGAGTTCACGAACTCCCTTACTCTATGCTTGTCTGAGCTTCATTTTGCTCTACAAAAGATCCAATTTTTACTACAAGATTGCACTAGGGATGGTACCAGGATGTATATCTTGATGAGGTCACAGTTTATGATCAGTCAGTTTCGGGTTCTAGTCCGGTCTATTGCAACTGCCCTTGATATCCTTCAATTGAATTCATTGGAAATAAGCAGTGAAGTGAAGGAGTTGGTGGTGTTACTAGCAAGACAAGCTCAAAAGGCAAGGCTCGAGATCGACCCGAATGATCGATGTGTAATGGAACGGGTGGCTTTGATCATTAGCCAGTTTGCCAATGAGTTTGAACCCGAAAGATGGGTGATCAAACGGGTCATGGACTATTTAGGGATCCGAGAATGGGATGATTGTAACAATGAAGTGAAGTTCTTGGAGGAAGAGATGAGTAATGCTGAAGAGAAAGAGGAAAGGGAGGTTCCCTTGTTAAGCAACCTCATCGGGTTGATGTGCTATTGTAGGGGAGTCGTTTTCGAGGTTTTCGATATTGTCGAAAAGCCTATCAAGGAATTGGAGGCTAGATTGGATGGGGAGATGCTTAGTTGCTTGAATCCTGAGGATTTTCGATGCCCCATTTCGCTTGAATTGATGATGGATCCTGTAACGATCTCAACGGGGCAGACTTATGATCGATCTTCGATACAGAAATGGCTGAAAGCAGGGAACTTGACCTGTCCCAAGACGGGGGAGAGGCTTAAAAGTACTGAAGTTGTGCCTAATTCAGCTCTGAAGAGGCTAATTCAGCAGTTCTGTTCAGATAATGGTGTTTCGATATTGAAGTCAGTGAGAAGAACCCGGGACTTGTCGAAGACGAGCCAAGATCCTAGCCCGGCTTTTAAGCAAGCCATGAGGTTCTTAGCTCAGTTTCTCGCAGGCAGGCTGAGTTATGGAACTGATGAGCAGAAAAACAAGGCTGCTTATGAGATTAGATTGTTGACTAAATCGAATATCTTTAACAGATCGGTGTTGATCGAAATGGGTAATGTCCCACATCTCTTGGATCTCCTCACATCAACTAATCCAGACACACAAGAGAATGCCATTGCAGCTCTTTTGAAGCTGTCGAAGCACTCAAAGGGGCAGAAGGCGATCATCCAAGACGGGGGATTAATGCTGCTGATATCGGTTCTTCGAAGAGGGCTTAAGATTGAATCAAGGCAGATTGCAGCAGCAACTATCTTTTATCTTTCGTCTGTTGATAAGTATCGGAAATTGATCGGTTCAACACGAGAGGCGATACCAGCCCTTATCGAGCTAATCAAAGACGGGTCAATGTGCGGTAAGAAGAACGCGTTAGCAGCTATTTTCGGGCTCTTCTTGTATCACGGTAACAAAGAGAGAGCTCTTGAAGCTGGTATTGTTCCAGTACTTGTTGACCTTATTGCTTCTATTGAAAGATCAGACCTTTTAGCAGATTCATTGGCTGTTTTGGCCTCCTTAGCTGAGAACATTGACGGGTCTATCGCAATCTTGCAAACCTCAGCCTTCCCTTTGATCACTGGGCTTGTGAAATCTTCGATTTCTCGTACTGGAAAAGAATATTGCGCTTCGGTTCTGCTTTCTCTTGCCGTCAATTGCGGAGCTGATGTGGTTGCGAAATTAGCTAGGGAACCGGCGATAATGCCTTCGCTTTACTCGCTTACTACTGATGGAACCTCTCATGCTAACAAGAAGGCACGTACGCTCATCAACATGCTGCAAAAGTTTCACGAATCGAGCTCTTCGAGCTTAGCAGTAGCTTCAGCTCTTCGCAAGGAAAGGATTCTTCACGCAATTTAGTGGTAATAATGAATCACTTGTCTTGTGTATATACTATATTTTAGGGTGATAGGTTGTGTTCAATAGGATGATTTTTTTCGATCTTCGGCTCGGGTTTTTCAAAGAGCTGAAACTCAAAGCACCCATTGTTGGGCAGTTCTGCTGGGTTGTATACTGTACAAAGGAGTTACACTTCTGCATTCTTTACAATAAGGGACCATAATGTGCCCTAGGAGCCTTAGGATAGAACATTGAATTTTGTAACGGTATGAATGTTTGTAATATGATACTTTGATAAAGTGGTTTGAATTATAGAACTACAGATTTGTTAAACTTTTGAATAGCAGCCGTTTTTTAACTTTTAAATGTTGCTCAAAAACTGATTCCTAGGCTGTTGCTTACACTTTGTCATGGAAGAGAAGAATAACATGTTGGACATAAAAGAAGTGTTCTAAGTTAATTGCTGTAATGTGAGTCGTGGTATAAGGTCATTGCCTAAAACTCGAGTTCGCTGCAAGAGGTGTACTTCTACAATTAGCATCACCCCCCAAGGTTAACCACACAGTGCTGCTCAGGAACACATAAAAGACTGCTCACAAAGTTGAAGTACAAAGTGAATGGTCAAAAATCCGATATAATCTTCCTCGATCTATCAATGCAGGAGAGCAAACTTACACAAGTGGGCAAAGTAGGAAGCAAAAATGAGAGACCGAATGCCCAAACCCCTTTGCATTACCTACAGATTATGTGACCTGTGTGAAGTTCAGAATTCAGCTTCTACGTAATTAGATTAAAGATGGAGTAATTGATTGATTAGATGGTCCATTACCATGTACTATAGTTCCTCCAAATTGGATGAGGATATAGATGACTGATTCAATCTAAGGTTTGATTAAGAAACCAAATTTGAAGATACAACTGGCTAGCCAGAATCGTTGCTGTTGCAGTTAACCTCTGGTGTCTTCATCATCAATTTATTTCAATCTTTCACTCAGTCCGACAAACATTATGCATCTTAACTATATTCCACTCTTTATGCTGTGGACTGTACGAGGTGTTGGTTATTTTCTCCACTTCTAAATGAAAACATCAACTATGTTCAGGCCTGACTAACTTCCTGCGTAAAATGTTCTAATGAACGGCAACAACAACGGCACAATGACCCTTCCTTTCCCCAAAATATTGATGGCAATTCATCATCTACTTCTTTCCTAACTACAAAACTATTATGTGAGGATATTGAGCTAACCAACCACATTTGCTCCTTCTCTTTCGCAATCATCTCCACTTCTACTCTGATCATCTTCTCATTCTGAAAATCTTATATCCGCAAACTCAATCTTTCACCGTTGTGAAGTCTTTCCCAACCCACTCGTCTTCCTCCAATCAATCAGGTAATAAGGTTGATAGATTGCATTGTTCATGGTTTGTTACATTTTTGTAAGTCAATATTTTAAGTTGATACTTCTATTTGTTGGGCTGAATTTTCACCTAATGTTTCTGTGGTGCATGTATTGTATTTGTCGGTGCTTAGAGAAGTTGCAAGCTGCATGAAGCTAACATTGATGTTTAGATGTGACGTTTGAAAAAATTACATTGAATTGTTATTTTTAATGTGTCCTCACATTTGTAGAGTCGACTTTGCATAGTCGCATGGCGAGTCAAGGGTTGTCGTTCCATCTGAGATCATACTCTTGGCTACAGTCAATCCCATTCCCAACCCAGTAAAAATAGAAGAACCATCATGTAGGCCACCAACAAAACTTGAGACCTAAGGGAGAGGGCTGGCATGGGTTCTGGAAATACAAGGGAAAGTTAGTATGGTCTGGACGTAGTTTCTCAGGAAGTAATAACTTCTTGAATTTTACCTAGCCCTTGCCTCCTTGAAAGTCTGATTTTCAGTGCAGATGTAAACTTGTGCAGTGCAGGTATTACATTTCCACTGAAAATAGCTTCATTTGATGTAACCAAAACAGTACATATATTATAACTCCAAATCGCCGATATGAAAAAAGTTATGACCCTTGAACTATAGTTATCTTTGGGTCTAAGCTTGTGGTGCTGACAATATGTTGAATGAATAATGATGATGGGCAGTATATTGTTATGCTTATGCACAGTACTCTACTACATTGATTAAACATGAGCTATCCAGTATGGTTTGATTTGTCAAGATTTAAGGAATTGACAATATAGGGAGCCAATTTAATTTACCTGCTTCGTCAATAGATTCTACCAAGAAAAAGAACCTAGAAGATTGAAGTCTGAGCTTACCTATATGAAAACTAGCTTAACATACAGATTTTTTCAAAGATAGATCATTCTTCATACAGTACATCCTACACTTAATAGATGTGCATCATGTACGGTGTACTTTATGCACCTAAGAATACAACAAAGTCGATGGCATGATATTTGTTCGTGCGGATCAAGAGGCAAGGTTTAACAAGTTCAGGTCAGGCTTATTTAGCATTGGGCTTATTTGTCCTCCTAGCTGATGGGCACATCAGTAGATCGAGCCCATCTCATGATCAAATTTAACCCGGAAAGCTCCATTCATGGCGGTAGTTTCCCCCGGTCCACCTTTTACCACCCGTTTTCTGCATTTTTCTTCAAAGTCCGAGACGTGCTCGGGACCACCATATACGTCATTTCCGACCAAATCATGGCACGAAACGGACTCCGATGAGCTCCTCGCGCCCATATTTATCGATGGTGTCGTTTGCGTCACTTTTCATTTCGGACCTTCGTGATCGTTTTTTCGTGACTTATTGCCTTCGGTTTCGCTCGTTTTCGAGGCATCTCGGGGCCCGGTCGAGATTTGTTCCCCAACCGATATGGGACGTTCCCACGGCAATATAAGTCCAATTCATGACGGTAGTTGCCCAAGGACCACCTTTTACCACCCATTTTCGGTGTTTTCCATCAAAGTTCGAAACATGTCCGGGACCACCATATACGTCATTTCCAACTGAATCATGGCACGAAACAGACTCCTATGGACTCCCTGGGCCCATATTTATCGATGGTGCCGTTTTCGTTACTTTTCATTTCGAAGCCCCCGTGATCTATTTTTCGTGACTTATAGTCTTTGGTTTCGCTCGTTCCCGGGGGCGCCGATCGAGATTTGTTCCCCAGGCGATATAAGACGTTCCTACATCAAAATAAACCCCATCCATGGCGGTAGTTGTCCCCGGGACCACCTTTTACCACCCGTCTTCGACGTTTTCCTTCAAAGTCTGAAACGTGCCCGGGACCACGATATAGGCCATTTCCGACCTAATCATGGCACTAAATGGGCTCCGACGGACTCCTCGGGCTCATATTTATCGATGGTGCCGTTTGTCACTTTTTGTTTCGGACCCCCCAGGACCTTTTTTCGTGACTTTATAGCCTTGCCCATTATTTGGGCATCCCGAGGCCCAATCGAGATTTATTCCCCAGCCGATATGGGACGTTCCCACATCAATATAAGCCCCATCCATGGCGGTGGTTGCCCCCGGGACCACCTTTTATTACCCGTTTTCGGCGTTTTCCATCAGAGTCCGATACGTGCCACTGACCACCATATACACCATTTCCCACCGAATCATAGCATGAAACAGACTCCGATAGAGTCCCCGGGCCCATATTTATCGATGCTGCCGTTTTCATCAATTTTCATTTCATACCACCCCAAATCCCAATCGTTTTTCCGTAACTTATAGCCATCGATTTCGCTCGTTTCTGGGGGCATTCCAGGGCCCGGTCGAGATTTGTTCCCCAGCCGATATAAGACGTTCCCACAACAATATAAGCCCATCCATGGCGGTAGTTGCTCCGGGACCACCTTTTACCACCCGTTTTCGGCGTTTTCCTTCAAGGTCCGGAACGTGCCCAGGACCGCCATTTCCGACCGAATCATGGCACCAAACGGACTTCGATGAACTCCTCGGGCTCATATTTATCAATGGTGCCATTTTTGTCACTTTTTATTTCGAACCCCTCGGGACCTTTTTTCGTGACTTATAGCCTTCGGTTTCGCCCGTTTTTGGGGCTGCCCAAGGCCCGATCTAGATTTGTTCCCCAGCCGATATGGGATGTTCCCACATCAATATAAGCCCCATACATAGTGATAGTTGCCCCCAAGACCACCTTTTACCACCCGTTTTCTGTAATTTCCTTCAAAGTCCGAAATGTGCCCGGGACCACCATATATGTCATCGAATCATGGCATGAAATGACTGCGATGGACTCCCTGGGCCCATATTTATCGATGGTGCCGTTTTCGTCATTTTTCATTTCAGACCCCCCGGGACTGTTTTTTCGTGACTTATAGCTTTCGGTTTCGCCCGTTTCCGGGGCATCCCACGGCTCGTCGAGATTTGTTTCCCAGCCGATATGGGACGTTCCCACATCAATATAAGCGCCATCCATGGTGTTAGTTGCCCCCGCGACCACCTTTTACCACCCGTTTTCGGCGTTTTCCATCAAAGTCCGAAATGTGCTCGGGAGCACCATGTACGCCATTTTCGACCGAATCATGACACGAGATGGACTCCGATGGACTTCCCGGACCCATATTTATCGATGTTTCCGTTTTCGTCACTTTTTATTTCGGATCCCACGACAATACAATGTACTTCCAATTTTATTTTTATTTTTGGCTAGACACAATGTACTAAATTACTAATATGTACTCCAGGTCAGAATTTATCCAAGTTGGAGACATGCTTAAACTCAACACCTCAGAACACAAGAAAGTTTCCTAGTTTTCCTGAGTTTTGGGCCCCGATTAGGGGTTATTCTCTGTCAGTCTCGAGAAGCCCCATAAATACCCGAAATCTAAGGTTATAAGTCACGAAAAAAAAGGTTCCAAAGGTCCAAAATAAAAAGTGATTAAAATTGTACCATTAATAAATATGGCCCTGAGGAGTGCATTGGAGTCGTCGAATGAGTCCGAAAAGTTGTATATGGTGGTCCCGGTACAGGTTGGACTTTGAATGAAAACGCCAAAATTAGGCCGTAAAATGTGTTTTCGAGGGGGGGATTCCATGGGCATGACATATATTAATGTGGGAAGTCCCCTATGGGGGGTAATACTCCACTATGCCCCGGGACGCCTCGAAAATGCCCGAAATCGAAAGCTATTAGTTCTGATAAAACGTTCAGGCGGGATCCAAAAATGAACATTGATGAAAATGGTACCATTGATTAATATGGCCCCGAGGAGGTCATTGGATTCTATTTGGTCAATGATTGGGTGGAAATGACGTATATGGTGGTCTCGAGTATAAGTCGGACTTTATAGGAAAACGCCAAAATGGGTTGTAAAAGGTGTTTTCGGGGTGAAGCACTGCTATGGGAAGGACTTATATTGATGTGGGAATGTCCCCTAACGATTGGGGGTAATTAATTCTCCAATGGGTTCCAAGACGGCCCAAAAATGCTCAAAGTCGAATGCTATAAGTCACGAAAAAATGTACCCAAGAGGTAAGAAATAAAAATTGATGAAAATTGTACCATTGATAAATATGGACTCGTAGAGGCCATTGAAGTCCATTACGGTCGATGATTAGGTCGAAAATGTTGTATATAGTGGTCATGGATATATGATGAACTTTGAAGAAAATGTAAAAAATGGTCCGTAAAAAGTATTTTCGAGGAGAATTACCGTCATGAACAAGACTTATGTTTATGTGGGAGTTTCTCCTGACGATTGGGAATAGTTTTCCACCGAACCTGTAACTTTGAATCGATGATTGTAACACACTATGTGTACATAAGAATTTGCGTACACCCAAAACCGACAACATCCACCGTAACCGAGAGTCAAAGATCAATCTTCATTTATATCATGTAATCATATGTACAAAATCCAACAAATTCCTATCCTTGTCACTCCTTAGTCTTTAAATAGAATCCACAAACCTGTGATTTCTAACTACAAAGAATACAAAAGGAGAGGACCACAAGACATAATATATATTTCATCTTTACATTCTTGTGTCACAACAGTTCATCCACACCAACAATGCTTGCCATACTATTGCTACCCTCGCCTATGTCAGAGCTAATCTTAGGCGTCGGCTTGGCGCTGGTTCGACAAATCGGGCAAAAGGGTGTCTTGATCAACCACACATCAACACAGAGAGCATGGAAACAGTGGTGACAATTAAGCAACTTCCTACACTTATCACCCACCTTAAAACTATCCAAGCAAACAGCACAATCAGTTGGGAAATTAGTGCCTTTCTCTGCATCCTGGTACTCAAAACAAGGAAGCCTTTTCAGGTCCTGTGGTGTCAGCCCAATGTTCCTAATAATTGGGACACTGCCCCTCTGAAGGACCCCATCAGTACCCTCAAAACTCCTTCTAAATTCCCTCCCAACTATGCATATATGAATTATAATCAAAACAGCAATACCCACAAACAGTAAGATGATAGATATGATAACTTCCATTACCATAATCTGTTTTGTCATGTGAAAGACAAGTCAACACTCAACACCCTTTTGATTAGCTGCTTTGAGGCTTTGAGTACTCCATAAACTTAGCGTCATATTCTTGTAAATTTGTGACTCAAATATGCTTATCTTCACTTGCTTCCCTACTTGTCCAACATGGGCACAAATCATCTTGGGGATGCATCATGATCATATGATATGATCGAAACAGTCCCTTTTCTTATTGTTTTTGCTTCAATAACAATGATTTTTTGTATGATATGATCATAAAGTTGGAAAGGAAAATACCCAAGCTGGAAAGAGTTCTTGAGGCTGGAAAAGGAGAAGTCTTGTTTGGTGAAGGAGGATGGGAAGGGAAGCATCTAGATGTGGTTGTAATGGTCTAGTGACAAGTTTTGTGGGGTGAGCTGAAAGCCTGAAACTGAAGGTGGTGCTTTCAGATTCTTTAATACAGTACTATTCTAGGGGGTGACCAACAAAGATGGAAAGAAAATTAAGTGGACAAGATTTTGCTTAGAATATAGAATCTCACAATCTAATCTTTGTATTATACTAATATTTTCTAGAGATTGGCTTTGAAAAGCAACTCAACTATAGTTAGCAAGAGATCTATACCACTAAAATGCTATTAAATTATTATGATTTTGCTTAAATTCAAAGATCAAAAGATGGGAATTTGTCTTAATTGCCTTCAAGTCCATTAGCTGATCCCACAATAACCACTACTCAGTGGACAAAGTTGTAGACAAACAGCTATTGTTAGAGGGCATTGTCACCCCCTTTTTGGTTAAACCAATAATTAAAGCTTGCATAAAGCACAAGGTGAGAGATCAAACATCATCATCTAAAAGATTTCTAAGCCAATTTGCCAAGACTAATATGTCAAACTACAGCTTGCTTTGATAATAATATAAAATCAAGGAGGCTTTGCCATATTGATAAACATTTAGCTTCATGAATCACCAACATAAGAGAAACAAAACTAGTGTAAAAGGTACTTATATATATTACAACAATATTTTTGTAAATAAGAGCGATGACTACTCACCTTTCAATTCAATTCTTTTATCATATAACTGTATTATACATACTTTCTGAATAGTGTATGCTTAGGATCACGTCTTTCGTTGAGTCAACATAACTTTGAATTATTCATTTGTACTAGCCATCCAGATCAGATTCTTCACGAGTCTGAGGTCAGGTTCGTTTATGTATACTAGAATTGAGATATAGATTCCTCTGCGTCTAAGACTGATTGTATCATCAACTAAACCCAGTGCCTTTGAAGATTTAACAATCCATGATGCCCTGGCCTGTTGTTATATGATATTGTCCGACTCGAGCTCGTGTCAAATATAACAGTCCGTCAATATTGGTATTATCAACATACTGTGTAGTCTGTACTCCGTAACTCATGCTATGATAAAATTTAGATGTCCATCGATCTTAGTAGTCTCCAACTATTTAAAGCACAAGCCTAATCGATACAATCATGTAAGAGATGTCCACAGATCTTAGTACTCTCTCAAAACAGTATACAACAAATTTTCAATTAGTATATGAATATAATGCACCTAAGCGCACCTAGCAACATGCACCTACCCACGATCTTTCCACGCGCTTATATTGTACATAGAGTATGTTAGGATTATGCATTGAACTCCTTGTTTGCGGCTTCGCCCATTTCGTTTAGGAATTCTTGGGTATTTGGGAACACTTGTATTACCTATATATTTGTATTTAGTCTTCTGTACCCCCCATCAATGGCCGAAACGGACTCCGTTGACCTCCTAGGGCCCATATTTGTCCAGGGCACCAAATCTGTCAATTTTTATTTCGGACACCCGAACCGATTTTCGTGACTAATAGCCTTTGGTCCCGCCCATTTCCAAGGCATTCCAGGGCCCGGTGGAGATTTCCCCCCATCGCAATGGCGCGTTCCCACATAAATATAAGCGTCACCCATAGCAATGCTTGCCCCCGGGCACACCTTTTATAACCCGTTTTCGGCGTTTTTTCTTCAAAGTCCGACATGTGCCCGGGACCATCATATAGGTCATTTCCAACCAAATCAATGGCCGAAACGGACTCAATGGCCTCCTAGGGCCAATATTAGTCCATGGTACCAATTCCGTCAATTTTCATTTTAAACCTATCGGGACCATTTTTTGTGACTTTTAAGTTTTAACCTTCGGTCCCGGCCATTTCCGGGGCGTCCCAGAGCCGGTGGAGATTGACCCCCCCTCGTCGTAACGGCACGTTCCCACATTAATTTAAGCCCCACTCATGACGACACTTGCCCTCGGAAACACCTTTTACAGCCCGTTTTCAGCATTTTTCTTCAAAGTCCAACACGTGCCCAGGAACACCATATAGGCTATTTTCAATCAAATCAATGGCCCAAACGGCCTCTAATTGCCTCCTAGGGCCCATATTTGTCCATGGTTTCATTTTCCTCAATTTTTATTTCGAACCCCCGTGACCGATTTTCATGACATATAGCCATCGGTGACGGCCAATTATGAGGTGTCCTGGAGCCAAGTGGAGACTGGCCCCCTCATCGCAAGGCCGCGTTCCCACATCAATATAAGCCCCACCCATGGCGACACTTGCCCCCGGGAACACCTTTTACAACCCGTTATTGACGTTTTTCTTCAATGTTCGACACGTACCCGGGAACACCATATAAGCCATTTCCAACCAATTCAAGGGCCGAAACAGACTCCAATGGCCTCCTAGGGCCCATATTTGTCCATGGTTCCATTTTTGTCAATTTTTATTTCGGACATCCCCGGACCGATTTTCGTGACTAATATAATATAGCCTTTGGTCCCGGCCATTTCTGGGACGTCCCGGGACCCTGTGGAGATTGGTCCCCTCATCGCAAGGGCGCGTTCTCACATCACTATAAGCTCCACTCATGGCGACACTTGCCCCCACGAACACCTTTTACATCCCGTTTTTGGCGTTTTCCTTCAAAGTCCGACACGTGTACGGGACCACCATAAAGGTCATTTCCAACCAAATCAATGGCTGAAATGGACTCCAATGGCCTCCTAGGGCCCATATTTGTCCATGATTCCATTTTCGTCAATTTTCATTCTGGACCCCCCCAAACAGATTTTAGTGACTTATAGCCTTCGGTCCCGGGCATTTCCGGGGCATCCCAAGGCCCGGTGGAGATTGGTCCTCCAATCGCAAGGTCGTGTTCCCACATCAATATAAGCCCCATCCATGGCGACACTTGTCCTCGGGAACACCTTTTACAGCTCGTTTTCGGCGTTTTTCTTCAAAGTCCGACACGTGGCTGGGACCACCATATAACGGACTCTAATGGCCTCCTAGGGCCCATATTTTTCCACGGTTTCATTTTCATCAATTTTTAATTCGGACCCCCGGGACCGATTTTCGTGACTAATGTAGCCTTCGTTTTTTGCCATTTTCGGGGTGTCCCTGGGCCAGGTAGAGATTCCCCCCCCCCCCATCTCAAGGACGCGTTCGCACATTAATATAAGCTCCACCCATGACGACACTTGCCTCCGGAAACAGTTTTTACAGCCCGTTTTCGGCGTTTTCCTTCAAAGTCCGACACGTGCCCGGGACCACCATAAAGGTCATTCTCAACCAAATCAATGGCCGAAGACTCCAATGGCCTCCTAGGGCCCATATTTGTCCATCGTACCATTTTCGTCAATTTTCATTTCGGACCCCCCAGAATGATTTTCGTGACTTATAGACTTCGGTCCCGGCCATTTCCGGGGCGTCTCGGGGCCCGGTGGAGATTGCCCCCCCCCCCCAAATCTCAAGGGTGCATTCCCACATTAATATAAGCCCCACCCATGGCGACACTTACCCTCGGGAACACCTTTTACAGTTATTTTCGACGTTTTCCTTCAAAGTCCGACACGTGCCTAAAACCACCATATAGGCCATTTCCTACCAAATCAATGGCCGAAACGGACTCCAATGGCCTCTTATAGCCCATATTTGTCGATGGTTACATTTCCATCAATTTTCCTTTCGAACCACCCCGGACCGATTTTCGTGATTTATAGCTTTCGGTCCTGGGCATTTTCAGGGCTTCCCGAAGCCCGGTGGAGATTGATTCCCCCATCGCAATGCGTCCCACAACAACATAAGCCCCTCACATAGCGACACTTGCCCCAGAAACACCTTTTACACCATGTTTTCGGCGTTTTCCTTCAAAGTTCGACACGTGTCCGGGACCACCTTATAGGTCATTTCCAACCAAATCAATGCCTGAAACGTACTTAAATGGCCTTCTAGCTTGGGCCCATATTAGTCCACCGTGGCAAGTCTTATGTAGACTTTGTCTACCGTGGACCAAGATGACTCTCAGAAATCCTCCCTAAGTGTACAGAGCTATGTACACCTAGGTGTACAATGGAAATTGTGAAATCCGCGGTTATATTTGACCTTTATCCTAAATTCGAATTATCAATTGAGAACTAAAAAATATTGGGTAAACAGATGCAAAACATGTTATATATTATCATGTCAGTTTTATTATCCTTATTTTTCCGTTATCCTTAATTTCAGATGAGGTTTAGATAATGATTTCTTGAGGACTAAGGCAGATTTTTATTATACTATGCATGGGATCCAAAAGAGGTAGTATTGTTAAACTTAATTTTCCTTTTCATTGTGGTTGGCTTTGGCTATACAGTAGTTGAATAGGTTTAGAACTCCTGATTTCTTTTTACCTTATTGTTATATATTGTCCATGATTCTCACCGAATCGTAACACATCTCAATNTATATTAGGAT
>ONZA01006809.1:12006-23103 GCA_900322205.1 Kewa caespitosa
AACGTACATATATTGTATTGGATCGTTATGGAGGGTTTTGCATAGTTTACGCTTGATGTTCCCTTGGCAGTATACTTGCAACATTCACTCTCCATCCAACAGTGACGATGAAAGCAATTATATGAAATTTATAAATGTCATACTACCCACTGTCATTAATACTGCTTTTTTGCCTTCATTTTCTAATGCAAAGGTAGTCAAATGAGATTCAAACTCACAATTTTCTAATTGATGACATATATATACATCTACATATATATACTACATTATATATATGTTCCACGTACTACTCATGTCCAACACAGTTTTTCTATGAGTTTGAATGTATGTTATCTCTTGATTATCAACGAGATGGAGCCAAATCACACAAGAAATATAGATTCATCATAGTCAAAATCCAAATCGCATATGACAAAATGAGCATGGTGTTCCATACCTTCTATCATCGTCGATGTATAAAATTGCTTTTATTTGAACTTTAGGTGTCTAGACATGATCTATGATGAGGAATAGGATGACATATTATATATTAGTCCGACTTAAATTCTATCATAACTTTAAATTGTGTTGAACCAAGTAATTCATTCATTCTTTCGTAATGACCTTACTCCTTCAAACTATCCTATCATATATAAAACATTATAACAGTTACAAATTCCAAAATAATATTATTTATGATGTTGTTTCGCTATCGATAAATTGTATATTCTTTATCCTACCCGCACTTTTTCTGTTTCTCTAATATAAAATGATATGAAATTACTGTACTCATTTTAATTTTGTGTATATTAAGTAGACTCTAGAGTAATATATAGAGATTTGAACTCGAATTTTTGATATTACTATCAAAATCCTTTAACAACTTGGCTAGGTGAAGGTGATGGAAAAATGCCAACTTGATGAGACAAGAGAAAGGTGAGAGAACAAGCTATGTTATGTTGGATGTGGGAAAAGAAAATGAAATGTGGGACCCGAGAATGCTACTTGGGATCCATTTAGAGCTCATACGAAGAGGGGGGCCGGGCTTGGGCTTTAAACGAAGTAGGTGAGAAGAAGCAATAACATCTTTTTTTTTGGGTTAGGCCCACTATGTCTCACTTACTGATTGCAAGATTTCGTGTCGTCGTTGTGTATGCGTGGGCTCGCATGTGCTACTATTTGTTTGTGATACACTTGTATAATGGCCCATTGGGTCTTAATCATTGGTAAATCGATCTAGTTGAGCACCTAGTTTGTCATGGGTAATATTACATCTTCAATCCTCATGAGTCATGAGCCATGAGCGATAGTGGCTCAATGGTTCTACAAAACTCTTCACGTAGCGTTGCTTTGAATATCACAATGACGTTTAGATTTCTTATCTAATATAGTAGTAGTAAAGTAAAATTCAACACTTCTATCGTAATTGTTTGTGAAATTCATATATCATTTTTTCCTCTAAATGAGGCACTTAACTTTACTACTACACAAAAAATATAAACTCAAAATCGTACGTAGTGTTATATGACAATCAGCCACTCTTACCACTTTCGTTTCAACATTTTATTGTCCAACGCTCTCATAACCAGCTGAAAATAACCGCAATCAACGAAACACAAAGAACTAATACATACTCATTTCGTGACCTATTTAGCTATTTGCATAAACATATTCGACCGTCCACGCATAGTAAACGTTACATATGGCCTAAAGTTTGCCAGCATCGACAATTTTACTAACCATTCTTCAAACCTAGTCATTAAAATGTAGAGTTGAAGACAGTGAGTTACTACTACAGCATTTTGAACGGCGCCAATTTAAGCGGGACCCCCTTGCCCCAACCCATTAACCCAAAAAGATTAAAACAAAAAAGAAATATCATCCGTTAGATCAATCATAGAATCAAACCAACGGTCCAGATCTATTCGCAGCTCCTTCATTACATTACCTTGTCCTTTCCGTTGCCACGCAAATGCCAGGTAAGCAGACAACAGAGAGAGAATAGAAAATAAGGATTCGATAAAATTTAATTAATTTTAAAACTTTTTATTTTTTATTTTCAATATTTTAGAGAGTGATTTTAGAGAGAGAATTTAGACAGAGAGTATCTGGGCACCTTCAAGGGTTACCGTGTTTGTTCATACTTCAGGTTCGATTAATTGATTGTGTTTTTCTTTTTTTTGAAGTTTGAAATCTTGCGTATTATTGACGAATTGTATTGGGTTGTTTTTGTTTTTGCTTTATTTTGATGATTTTGGAAATCCCTAATCTTGAATGTTTTAGTTAGTGAGGGGTTTGATTAGGGTTATTGATTTCTGGGTGCTGTGATTATGAGTAGAATTGAGGTAAACAAAGGTTGCATAAAGTTGATGTATTTTTGTTTAAAGTATTGAGTTTGGTTAAGCTATCAAGCTTCAATCTTTGGGTTTATATTGTTTACACTTGTGTTTGTGTGTTTGTGTCATGTAATAATGGGTTTGATGGGGATTGGGGAGTGGTACTGGGTTAATGGGAGTAAAATTTAGGGTTTTGTGGATGTTTCATGTTTTGAGTGTTTGCTCTTTGGTGGTGAAGATTTGGTGATCAATGTTAATGTAAGGGGTGAAAGAACCTTTCTTTATTGGGATATTTCATTGGATATGTGATTTTTGCTGTTGCCAATGTATAAGAAATGACTTGTTGTAGATGTTTTGTATGCATTTCTACTTTCGTATCATGGCGGTGGAGTTGCAAGGGTCACCATTGGCATACTTTTTTGATTTCGAATTAGGTGGACTTGATCAACATGGCTCCGTAAACTGTATACCACGGAAAGAGTGTGACTGTGCGTACATTTCATTGCACTTCTATGTGGGGTCGTTGTAAGAGGCCTTAGGGTAATGATAATGATAAGGATATCATTGTGGAGGTTCCCATGTTGCTAGTATTTCCTACACCCATGGCTTATTTTGGACTTTGGAGTGGTTTAGTTGGAGATGATTGTGTAATCTTGTCATTGAATGTATGGATGATCATTGGAATATATAGGTTTGATTGCTTTCTGTTTGAGTCTTCGTGAGAAGGAAAGAAGTTTAAATGGACTACTTATGGGAAGTAGTCTATGCATTTCATCTCATCCTGGCCCTTCTGTGTCTGCCCATGCATATGATCAATGTGTAAAATCTGTCATGTTACTGTTGATGTGTATTTTTGCGTTTCGTAACAATCTATTTGATGATCATGTTGTTTGAAGTACTTTTCGATGCGCAACTGAGTGGGAAGTCATATGTTTGAAATGAAGACATTGTATTTAGGACCTTGCTGGTTTTCATGTGGTTTACAGAGAATGGAAAGTGCTGCTAATGAGGTACCAAGACATGATGAGTGTGGAAGTTCTGGGGCCACTATAGAGATAAAAATAAAGACAATGGATTCTCAAACATATTCTTTGCGGGTTGATAAACAGGTAATTCATATCTGTATCAGTTCTGTTCTAGCTATTCTTGCAATCATATGTGGCACTTACAACGTAATTGTCCCAAATCTGACTCTTCATTCTGTCATTTGTATGTGCTATAGATGCCTGTACCTGCCTTGAAAGAACAGGTTGCTTCTGTAACTGGTGTTGTGACGGACCATCAGCGACTCATATGTCGAGGAAAGGTCCTTAAGGACGATCAGCTGCTGTCTGCATACCGTATCCTTGCACCACCCTCATCCCACTATGTGCAAATTGTAGTATTCTCGTAATTTCGTTGAGAGTATTACTGTAGTTGACTGGTTCATCGTTCTCTCTGTGTGGTATCTAATCAAGCTTTTCTGAAACAAATAACATTTTTTTTCTCTCTCTCTTTTACTTGCTGTCTCTGGGCATTATAGTTATCTGAGTGAAATAATATATTCTTAGTTGGTTTCTTGATGTGAGTGGGACAATTCCATGGTTTTTCTGTCATGTAAGAGTTGCTTAGGACACAAGAAAAGAAAAGAGCAGTAATGTTTTATGTAAGCCACCAGAGTTTGAGAGAAAGGGTACATTCTGAGATCCTTCTCTCTCTTGAATTTTGTTCTTTGTGCCAAATAACCTTCTATAGAAAGGACATAGGATTCAAGTGTGTTTCTGATTGTCAGTTGATGTACATTTTTTAGGTGTGCCTATTTGTTCCCTATTTTTAGGTCTGCCTTTGTGGCTTACGGCCTGCAATTGGCGAACTTGTTTTTGTCTTGTGATGCAGTTGATTAGGTTACCATTGTGTTCTGCTTTTATCCATTCCATTTTCTTTCTTATTATTAAAGAAAAGGAAAACTGAATTTGTTTATACTTGAAGAGAAAGTGCTTTGGATGTGAAACTCATGAGTGAGATTTTCTGGTTCATTCACATTCATTGTGATCTCTCTGTATTCACATGTACACACTCTTTTGATTTGATGTCTTCTCTCTCTCTCTCTCTCTATCAAATTTGTTTCCGGTTGTGTATTGTGTTTTAGGAATTAAACTTGGACCCAAAGTGACATGTCTACGATATGTCAAGGTTATGATGAAAATACATATCTTGCCACACCATTACCCAATGCCTCCTCCGAGGCCTGTTTTGTGGGGGTTAGCTTCACTTCACCAAGATGCTTGACTGTTAGGAATTCAACCAAACTTTAACTTTAACCCTATACTTCTCTTGAGACTCCTCCTCCCCAGCTATTGGGGCCGGTTATCATAGTTATGCTATTGCTTAGTTGTATGCTGCCTTGTCTCTACAATTACCATGGCGTTTATTTTTGTTTAGAAGATTTGAATGGCTGGATTTTTCATAGTAGAATAAAGGCAATAGATAGTTTGCTGATACATTTGCTGTGGTCGCTATTATCCGAAACAAGGGCGTGCTACCTTAGTTAGATATGTGATCTAGTGATTCTTGTGGTTTCTTTTTGTTTCAAGATCCTTTTGGTCATCAAGCAAACTTAACATATGATCTAGATGTTGAAGATGGCCATACGCTACACCTAGTAGTCCGAGAACCGACTTCGTCATCATCTGAGAGCCTACCCACTGATCCAGGTAATGCATAACAGTGTTGAATGCTAATGATTTTCCTCAACTTTTTCTCTAGTGACATTCAGTTCCTTATTTCATATTGATAGCCCCCTTTTTCCTGCTTTTCTGTATAAGTAGGAGTGTCATGCGGTATCGGTATCAAACTTTTTAGTCATCGACTTGCCTAATGCCTCGCACTTAGCACCGATCATCTCATTGGATAGGTTTCTTTGGAGCACATCTGGACCTTGTTTTTGTCAAGCAGCTCTGGTCTTTGTTTATTATGATTGCTAATGAAGGCAGTGAATCAGCTCTTATAGTAGAAACTACTCATGTATGAACTTTTGGAAATTTCGCTATTTCTTGTTTGTGGAACAATCACAAAAGTATCAACATTTCTTATCTAGATTTAGAAACTGGAAGAATTTAGCTTAGAAATTGAACTTGGTGCGTGTTTGACATTTTAGCTCAAATGACAAATTTACGAGCTTTCCTCAACCTTACTATGTGTTTGTGTGTATGTGTGCGCGCTGAGGCTTTGGGATGCTATCTTACAGATCAACATCAATTCATTTTTTCAGCATATTCTTGTATTTAGGGATCCTATTCGTTCTGGGTATGTTTCACTCTATTATAAGTTCTATATTTCGTCATGTCCCAAATGTTGTGCCTTGTTTCTTTGAGGGAGAACATGTCATTTTTGCAGTGGGAAGAGGATACTTTTCTGGGCTTTTTTAGCTTCTGTACTAATATTTAATTGCTTGAGGTGTGAGTCCTTAGTGATGGTTGATTGTGTAGCATATTTGAAATTTTGAAAAGATAAAAAGTATACTGAGAGATCATGAGGATAATTGAAATATTTTGTTCAATATTGTCATGTGCCAATAATGATTTTCTTTTATATATACTAGTTTTCTAGTGCACACAATGCTCGCACCAACGATTGTATGCTCCTACATTGTTCGTTGTTCAACAAAACTTTAATTGGTAACAATATATTTAACGTAGTTCATCAAATAATAGCATAACAAATTAAAAGTCATCATTACATATGGAAGTGTTGTTTTTAGAATGTTTATAACATCATAGGGTTGAGAAAGAGTGAGAGATCACAGGATTGAGAGAGAGTGAGAGGGTGGGAGGTTGGAGAGCAGGAGGCAGTTACAACTTACAACGAACAAAAAATGGAGTTTGTTTATCGTGGGGAGGGTACTTTTGGCATTATGAAAAATGAACACCAAAACCTATATGGCCTTCTGGCTTTATATATAACATGGATTTTTATTTTGTTCTTTCTTTCTTTATGGAAAACAAAAGTGTGGAAAGGAGGAAGGTTTGAATTTTGACGTCAAAAAGTTATGGGTCCATATGCAGTAGCACAACATCTGCTCTGTATATTTTACATTGTAAACGTGTTTGTGATAGAATTTTTTCTCATGGAAAATTAGTAGTGGCACTTGAGGGAACGTTGTTTTAGAATCTTCAATATCATGTGCGTCATGTTGTTAAAGTACGGGCAGGCAGTCTTCTTTTGAATTTATTAGTTGTTGCTCAGCTTATGCCTTATGTTGCTTGAGACTACCTGCTTTAACTTACAGTTTTCCAGCAGCATATTATCTACCTTAATTAATGATATTTTGTTGCAGCTCTTGACCGATCTTCTAGTGGTAGTGGTGGCCAGTTTTATCAAGTTGCTCCTGGTGTTGTTATTGAAACATACAACATGCCTGGACAGGGGGATAGAATACTTCCTGACGTTAGGCAGGTGAGTGTATACCTAAGCACTAGTGATTTTATATGGTACTCTCTAACTCCAATGCAATTCAGTTGAACATCGATTATCAACCACTTGGACATTAATGATAAACTAGTTACACACTTACACTTACACATCAATGATGTCCAAATGACTTGTCACTGGACATGATGTCCAACACCTTTATTGTATGTCCAATTGAATGACCTCAAGAAGGCGTGGGTGTACAAAGATTGGTACCTCTTGAGGGGTACCATATAATTTGCGATGCATCAGACATGTATTTTACTTTTTGCTCTTAAATTTATGCTTCCTGATATCTTTTGCCTTTGGGATGGTGTTGCTTAATTGTTTTGCAGATTTTATCTCATGTTCTTGGTTCTATGGGTGTTGCAAGTCCAGGGAATGGCAGTGAAGGAACTGGTATCAGGGTAATTTACGATCTGTTTGTTTGTAGGCTACAAAAACATTTTGTATTGATTTTATCATATACCCGATTAATGGAATGACGATATGGCGAAGCTAAACTAAGAGATCCAGAAGCAGGTTTTGAGGAGTAAAAACTGTCGGAACTCTGCAATCTCAATTCTCAGTCGTTTTTCTTTGCCCCTCCTTCTGTGCTTTGGACTTGCCCCTTTCCCTTGTGTTTGAGTTGAGGATCTGTTTTTGCAGAATCAGGGTGCTGAAGGGCCTGCTGGTGCAGGGACACCTGTTATGAGCAATAGTGCGTCAGATACACCCCAAACACAACGTGAACAATCTGGAATGAGAGGCCAAAGTGATAGATCAATGCCGCGTAATGCTTTTGGAATCCCTGCAGCCGTCTCGTTTGGGTCTCAAAACGCCCCAGTGGGTTCTACATTTTCCTGTTCATTGCCTATCCTACAGTTGGGCCTTTCTTTGTTGGTTTTAGATCAGGTTTTGTTTTTGGTATTGCAGGTGATTCCTGATGCTCTTTCAACCTTATCTCAATACCTAAACCATATGAAACGTGAGTTTATTAACACAGGTAATTTTGCAAGCTTTCGTGGGCGTGTAATACTGTTTGATTGATGTGGATTTCCCCCCGCTCATGTATCTTGGTTCTGGCATCTTGTCAGGGAGGGCCGGTGAAGATAATATTGGGGATTCTTCATTTCGTGGTGATGAAAGTGGGTCCAACTCCTCTCCTCAACCAGAAAATGGGCAAGAAAGGCTTCCGTCTCCTGCTTCACTAGCAGAGTTGCTGTCCTATTCCAGGCAAATGCTGAACCAGCAAGCTGAAGAGTGTCTGCTTGTATGTCTCATATCTATTTGTCGTCTATTTTGTTCGATATCAGAGACAGTGAAGTGTATACTATAACCATCTTACTTTTGTGGCACAATTTTCCGCGCTGCTCTAACTCCTTGATGTTAAAGTAAAGTCGTGGCAGACCGATCTGTCGTCACTATGGAGTATCTTTCAGTTGAATACTACGTATTTTAGTGTAAATTATGTAACATGAGATTAGCTTATCATAGAAAGTTTTAACTTGTCTGGCAGCGACTAACAAGACAACTTGAGAATCAAGAAAATGTGACTGACCCAGTGATGAGGGCAAGTGTTCAATCTGATGCATTGAGAACTGGGGTTCTCCTGCAAAATTTGGGTTCATATTTTCTCGAGCTTGGTCGCACAGTCACGACTCTGAGGCTTGGAAGATCACCGGTAGGTCATGATTCCTGTTCTATTGCAGATAAAATGTTCTGTGGTTGTATTTCTGTTGCATTTGACGCAATGACTTGTTACCTGTTTGCAGTTAGAAGCTGTGGTCAATGCAGGACCTGCAGTTTTTATATCCTCATCTGGGCCTAATCCCCTTATGGTTCAGGTATATTTTATCCTGAAAATTGAGAACATATTGCTCTGACAATTTTCTTTAAACATCGTGCTAATCAAAGAACTGCCAACAGCCGCTGCCATTCCAGCCGGGGTCGAGTTTCACTACCCCTCTTTCAGGAAATTTGCAGTCTGGTTCTGGTTTGATTAGTGGGCTTGGCAGTGGGTTTGTACCAAGGCGTATCGATATTCAAATACGAAGAGGTTCGCCCCTTTCTTAGATGCTTTACGTTCATTGCTTCAAGATGCAGAAGTATTTTGTGATTATTTATTCGTTTCATATTGCCAGTAGGCCCATCTACCCAGCAAACAGAACAGGCTGGATCACACCAGTCATCAGGTCAAAGACTCTCATCGACCAATGTCAGTCGCGTTACGCCTTCGAACCAGCCTGCTGCTGAGGCCTCGCAAGCTCCACCCTCGAACAGTGGATCAGCTGTTCGTGTCTTGCCTTTCAGGACCATGATGGCAGCAGTTCCTGACCTGAACCGCTTACCATCTGAATCTTCTGGTGGTTCATTAGGGATGTATTATCCCGTTCTTGGAAGGTTTCCAAATATTGCAGCTGGAAACTCGGGTGGTAGAACTGGAAATCGAGTGTCTGGTGAACATAACTCCAGCAGCATCCCGACCGACTCTCAAAGTAATCTGGAATCTGCTACCTTTCAGCAAAATAGCGAAGATGCTGCTGGAAATGGTAAATGCAAAACTTCTCTCTTTTCGACACTGGACTCTAGTCCTATTATGCTGGTTCACGAACCACTGTATGAGATAGTTTGATGGGCTCTTTTCATCAAAGTCAAACATGTTTTTCTGTACAATTGTTTGGTGATTTTACTGTTTTGACATGGCTCTGTTTTCCTATATCTTAGAGCACCGTCTTAACTTTAACACTGGCACACTACCTCTACCAATGCTTATCTGAAGGCTGAAGCCTGTCTTTGGGAACTTGTGTCTGTCTCATCAAGTTGTACTCTCTGAAACAGGGCAAGTACCAGCTTCCGCATTCGGGGAACGCGAACAGGTTACATCTAGAACCATTGATATCAACATCTTGTCTGCTGGAGGAGTTCAGAATGACTTGAATCCCGAGGGTCAGGGTCAGGTCTCTTCTGGGATTCTTCAATTCCTGAGAGGACTCTTCCCTGGTGGTGAGATCCAGGTCGAGAGCGTCACTTCTCAAGGAACTGCAATGGATTCTGCTTCGGAGCAGCGAAGGGCTAGCACTATTGCTGCAGAGGCATCCGAACCGGTTCCCTCTGAGGAGGGGATCTTCTTGTCTAACATGCTTGAGCAAATTATGCCGTTGATTTCTCAGAATACTCGCCCTGGTGAACGAGACACTTCACATCAGAGAGATGGCTCCTCCTCTTCCACTCAAGTGAGTACTTATTCATCCCAAAACTGCCTCGTTTTGTTTTTCCATCTTTGTGTTCCTCATCCACCCCAATTTAATTGTCACTGTTACTATTTTGGACCTTCCCAAATTACTTGTCCCTTCCCTAAATATTGCTTGCTTCCAGACATGGAAGAAGAAACTATAAATGCTGGATGNNNTGATTTTTTTGAATTAGCTCCTTGAGATTAGTTGGTTCTGACTGGCAGGTTTGTGACTTTGCACAACTAGCTTATGCCAATGAGTGACAACCAAATCGGGATGGAGGGAGTGTTGTAATTTTATTTTTATTTTATTCTGTTACTATTATTATTTTTATGTGACATGGTATGCACATGACCTAAACATCAGTGAAAGAACTTGGTGCATATTCTTGTTGGATGATAACACTACTGTGAACTATGATGTCTGCAGGCAGAGGATTCAGGAGTTGGGACATCACGACAACGAAGTGACCCTCAGCCTGGTCCAGATCCGAAACGGCAAAAGGTGATGTTTGGTTTATCGTTCTTCCTTTTTCTGGAACATTTATTTTCCCTTGGTAATAACTTGACAAATCCAATTACTCGAAGAACGTTGAAGATTGTTACGACCAAACTGAAACTTGGCACCTTTCTAAATGCAGATGGAATGAGGTGCTGCACTGGAAAGAGCAGGGTGGCGGAGCTTAGGTCAGTTGGCATTACTTGGAGAAGCGGAAGCACAGCTCAGTTTTGTTGCAAGTTATATATATGTAGGTCGATTATTCGTTCGAGCGAGACAGACGAAAGGCGGGACTATTTAGTTTCATTTTTGCACAATGTAGAACAATGAGGTCTCTATTCTTTTTCGTTTCCCCCACTCACTCTCTGTACATGTGACACTCAGTTAATAACATACTAATATGCATCCATCCATACACATCTTTCACACCTCGATCTATTCACTGAAGCCTTTTTTATTTATTTATTTATTTATTTATTTATTTTCCCTCTTTTCGCGCAGCTTAGTCATATCAGTCCCAATTTCTTGCTCGTACTGCTCTATTGTACGCACTGTAGAAACAAACGTATGAAGAAACCAAATAGACAGCAAACCTTCACTGTAGCCTGTTGCTGAAAAGA
>ONZA01006826.1:15344-29687 GCA_900322205.1 Kewa caespitosa
AGTAGTGGCAGTGTCTAGGAACCTGTTGTTCAGTTAATACTTGGTGAGTTTTCATCCCTATTTCCTAAACCTAATACAGCTAAGATGTCATTCAGTTTTGCGAGTGTATGGAGGTTCACACTTTCTTGCAAAACAAAACCTCTTATTACTCTGCTTTTGTGTGTGAGATGTGAAGTCATTGTAAATAATGACCTTGTCCTAAAAAAAGGTTGCTAACTTTTTGGGATGGAGTGTGTTTGTACTAGATTAATTTGTTATCTCAATCACAATTGAATGTTGTAAAAGCTTATGCTGAAGCATTTACTGTTTCTTTCTGGTGGTTGTTGAAGATCTTATATTGTAGGCTCCGTTGTACTGTTTAAAACAAAAACAGCTAAAAAATCTGCCTATTATGGTATCTGTTATCGTCTTTACAACATTAGTTTTGGACTACAACTTCGAATGATCTGTGTGGTTATGTAAAATTGTAATTCACTTGAAACTGCGTTATGAATGGTATTATTTTTTCATGGATAGGAAATTATATTTGTTCTGTTTAAAAGCTTATGTTGTGAATGTTTTTAATTACACAACTTCTTATTTCGCTTGACTTTATTTCTTGATGATTTCAGAATCTTGTTGAAGAAAAGGAGAAAAAGGTGAAGGAATTGCAGGATAGCGTTAATGCTTATAATTTCACAGCAAACAGCAAGATGGGGAAAATGCTAATGGCAAGGTGTAAGACCCTGCAAGAGGAAAATGAAGAGATTGGCAACCAAGCTTCTGAAGGAAAGGTAGTTTGGATTAGTCTTGTCAGACGTCTTTCATTTTCTATGATTCATGAACAGTGTGGGCGTACCTATCTTTTTAAGGAATTGTGCTTTTGTATTTGTTTTTTTGGTACACGCATGGAATCCGTGCAACTTTGTGCATGTCAATACTCAATTGAAAAGGATTGAGGTTGAAGGTTAAACCGCTTAATTTCTGATATCTTTGTTATTTGGGATTGTTCCACAGATGTTTGAGTTGGCGATGAAACTTGCTTTGCAAAAATCTCGGAATGCAGAGCTCAGGAATCAATTTGATGGTCAGTATGTCACTCAGTGTACTTAAATGTCTTTGGACATAGTTAATTTTATCATAGGCTAGTTATGGTGATTGTGTGAGCCTCCTATGAAATCAATTCCGTTGTTCAAGTTGTCTGGCTTCATTTGTGATTACAATCTTATCTGAACTAACAGCAGTCTCGCTTGGTTATTAACGTAGTATAATCTTTTCATATGTATTTTATCCACGGTTGAGAAATCATCAAGATGTGATTTCTGTCCTAGAACAGAGTTATCTGACTTAGTTGGATCTTGGAGTATGTAACTCGCCATTTGTGCTATTTATTTTCTTTTATTTCCAGTAAGGTGAGAAAGTGGCCCACCGGAGGTGGCGAAAAGGAGAAAATTAACACACCTATATAGCAATTAGGCTGACGGTACATATATTTGAACCTGAGGTCCTGAACCTCATGATTTGGTATCATGTTGGTTGCGATACTTGGACTCTATTTTATTTTCCAACTTATTTTCATCTCAACTCAATTTAGTTTAGTCAACAAATTTTGGTGATGTTCAACTTTGTAATAGATGTACAATAATTCGTGTACTTCCCAGAAGATCTCGATATGTGCTCAGTGAAATTAACAAGACAAACGAACAAATATCGTTTACATATGGTTGAGCTCCAGTCGTCCAAATTTAATCCAGTTGGTCCTGTCTATCTTGTTCTTTCCAGTTCATCTCCAGCTTGTGCATAGTTCCTGTTCTGACCATTTTTGTCCAGTTTTCTCCAGTATAGGTCAGTTCTCAGTTTCTGTCCAGTTCACTCCAGATTGTTTAGGTTTCTGCAGTTACAGTCCCGTTCCCTCCACTTTCTGTCCATATACTCTCCTGTTCCAGCTTTAGATATCTCTAGTTCTGTCCTGTTCCAGTCAGGTTCTCTCTGTTTCTCTCTATTTACCGTCCAGTTCTAGTTTGTTGCTCTCCAGTTTCTGGTCAGCTACTCTCCAGTTCCAGTTTATTTGTCTCCAGTTCCTGTTGAGCTCTCTCATGTTACGTTGCAGTTCTCTCCATTTGCTGTCCTGTTCTCTCCAGTTCCTATCCAGTTCCAGTTTAAGTTATTTCCAGTTCCTATCCAGTTTATGTCCAGTTCTTGTCCAGTTCTCTCATGTTTATGTCCAGTACTAGTTCAGTGCTCTCCAGTTCATGTCTGGTTGTGGCCATTTTTCTCCAGCTCCATTTCTCCTGTCTAATTCCAGTTGTTCTCCAGTGCCAGTCCTGTTCCAGTTGTCCAGTGCCGGTCCTGTTTCAGTTCCAGTTATCCACTGGATTCAGATCCTCTCCTTTGCATCCTCTCCATTTGTCTTCCATTTGCCAATCGTACAGTTGAGAGCATTCTGACAATTGAAAGGAGAAAAATGGGTTTAATCCCATCCATCCAAAGAACAATGGAAGGAAAAGGAAATGGAGACAATCTGGTGTCACTGCCCGTTCTCTGTCTCCAATTTTGTCCAGTTGCTGTCCTCCAGTTCCAGCCAGAAGTTGTCAGGAGCCAGGTGCATAGTGCCATGCCATCCAAAGTATCCATTTGGTCACTATTGGTGTTGTTGCATCTAAATTCTGAAGATGCCATTGGCATTATGAACGTCATATATTGTGTGGAATGGCAAACCTCTTTACATTTAGTACTTTTGAGATTTGTGAGGATTGGTTTGCTGCTCCTTAGTGATACTGGTTAATAAATTCCTTCATCCACTGACTGGGTTCGTTTTATCATGTTCCCTCCGTTTTTCTTAGTGATAAACCTTTTTTTTGGATTTTAAATGTAATGGTGTGTGGGTTGGTGCTGGAAGTAGATTAATTTTCATTGTCATGCAGGCTAACCCTCTAAATTATTAACTACAAAGTTACAATAAGGTTTCGGATGTTAAGGGTTCTTCATGGGCAACGTGAAACAGAATGACAGGCTAAAGTTTGACAAGTCGATATGGATTTCCACATATTGAGTTGGTCAGAGAGTTGATATGCTCTCATGAAATGACTTTTTCACGGAAGCTTTCTCTCATGTTCTCTTGAGTTTATGTTGGAAAATTTCGCCAGTTTGAAATTTTGAGTTCTTAATTTACCGCTGGTTTGTTGACATATGAAGATGTGTCTCCTCTGCAGGACTGTGCAAGAACATAGAGGTGCTGACTAATGATGTAGAGAGATCAAATGAGATGGTATTTCCCTCTGTTCTTTCATAGTATCTTTTTTTTAAACCCTTGTTCGAACGACCAATGCATGGTACAACAACTAGTAAACAAGGAGTCCTCAAGTCTTCAAGTAACTTCTTCCCAGATATTTATGTGAGCATTTTCTTTTTGCAGGTTGTCATCTTACAAGAGAAGCTAGAAGAAAGGGACAATGAAATCAAAAGATTGAAACTCGAGCTGCAACAAAGAAACCAAGTTGGGGAAATGACTGATCCAGCTCCAATTGTGAACGATGAGATGCAGTCCGCTGAAGATCGGGATGCAGCACAAGAAGCAGACTAACATTTTTGAAGGCAAAAGAGTAGTTGAAGTCATTACATGGCCTTATTTGTACATTGTACTATGTACATTATCTCTGGTCCCATGTTGACATTAGTCTGTTTTTAAAGAATAATCATACCTTGAAGCAAAATCTAAAGTCATATTGGTTCCTTTGGTGTATGTTCTAATTCAGAAATTTTGTTTGTGCCATGAAATACTACTTTCCAGGTGAGGTGAAATCAGCAACTTTTGAAGCTATATTAGCTACGGCAGCATGGGAATACATCTTGCGTTGCTCAAAAGAAATTATCCCAATTACAGAAGCTAGATCTCTCTTTGCTGAGATTTTCTGGTTTTGGCTTAAAATCATCTCAAAGCCTCGAACTACATGCTGCTACATGCTTGATGACGAATAACGCAGTTCTCGTTGGCCCTAACGCAAAAGCTTGTATATAGAATTAATTTATGGCATAATGAAGTTTTTTTGTAAGAGAGATAATTACTCACTTTTAATTCGTTTTCTATGGTAAAATTGTTTCATGGGTGACTTGCTGCGGCCCTAGCTATCTGATTAAGAATTTTGCGTAGTGCAGTATCATATCATGGGCTTCATGGCAATGACAAATTAGCAAACTTATGCATCCAAACTTTTATAAATGATGATGATACTTCATAAAACCAACCCCTAAAATTGAAGCCTTCACTACTAAAAAAATCAGTTCCCATAATTTATATACTGTAATAAATAATTGACAAATTAGTTTTATATAATTGAATCTTTCAAATTTTAGTGTGACATTTTTTTAGATAGTTAAAGGACCCTTTTATTAAAATGGAAACGAGTGAACAACATTGGAGTCAAGGCTCCTCAAACCGAAAGAGCCAAAACTCAATACACCCCTTCAAAACACCTCTATAAGCCGAAGCTCAAATCGCCCAGGACAAAACACCCAGAGCTAGAGTTCGATACACCCATATGAAAAACTCCTAAAAGGTAGAGAAATATCCAACCTAAAAACACCTCGCAGCACCCAATCACGTGAGAAAATGTAGCTAACCCATACCAAAGAACAAGGCACTGCGTGGCATACTAAAAGCAACTACAACATAATATGGACCCAACCTATACTGCCAAGTCTGGATCCACAAAATTTATACTAGTTTGAGTATCAGATCGCATGGATCTAGCGAGTATGGTTGGCGGTTAAGAACGACAGTGGCGTGGACATTCGAAGGAAGGCGGCCGGCAGTAGGGCAAGTGGGTCCGGGGTCAGGAGGTTCGGGTGGATCGGAGGTGGCGGCGGGGCCCGGGGTACTACATCTAGGGTTTGGCATTTGGCTAGAGAGGTAGAGAGAGATTTTACCTCTCTAACTCAAGTCTGTCTCTTTATGTTACATTAACTTACTAATCCCCTGGTTAACAACTTAACAAATTAACATCTCCATCAAAGCCAGATTTTGGTTACTTACTCGAACCATCAAACCATCATTTAAATAAACATTAAAAAACTTGCCTCCAAATCCTTTTCACTAGTCAACCAGTGGTCTACTCCGTGCTGTTGCTCACTCAGTCGTAGTCACCCCTTTCCATCACGGAAGTCACCCCTCGACTGACTGATAGTCACCCATTTCCGCTCAACCCTTTCCCTTTCTTCAGAAATGTTGGACAATTTACCCATTGATATCCTCACTAACATCTTACTTAGACTAAACCCTAAAACCCTAATTCGATGCTCTCTTCTCTCCAAATCAATCCAATCTTCAATCACTTCCCCAGAATTCATCTCTAATCACCTTCAAATCACCTCAAAAAACCCTCAATTTTTCTTTCGTTACATGCCCAAATGCGGAAAAGGGGTTAAATTCCATTTCGAGCAATACAATGATCAGTTTTTAGGGTTCCTAAGTGATGCAATTAGGGTTCCGTTTGGTGATGTTAGGCAATACTTTACTGTTGTTGGTTCAATTAATGGGTTAATTTTGCTTGTGCACTGACAATAATATCTATATAATTGAACAAGTTTTCCTCTGGAATCCTAGTATTAGAAAGTGGATTGAACTTCCTAAACCCATCATTAGATACTGTACTCATGGGGTGCATGATGAGGTGGCTTGGGGGTTCGGGTTCGATCCCGTGTCGAATGATTACAAGGTGCTTAGGGTAGTCCACCTTGACAATGGATGGGGCGGACGGAGGAAGCCGTTGGTAGATGTGTATAGCTTGAATTCTGGGTCATGGAGGTTTTTAGGTGACGGTCCGCAGTTTCGGATGTGGAGTCATATTGGGAAGGGGATGAATAGCCCTTGTTATTTTAGAGGGTTTGTGCATTGGCCCGGGCTGGGTTATGGTGATTTCCGTGGCCACGCGATTGTCACATTCGACGTGTCGTTGGAGGTTTTCAGTGTCATTGAGGTTCCCGAGTGCTTGAAAAATAGAGATTCATGGAGGCACCCAACCTTTCGTGTTGTGGATTATCGAGGAATGTTGGGTTTGTTGGAGTTGAATAGGGGTTTGTGTGAGATGTGGGTGATGAGGGAGTACGGGGCCGCTGATACATGGACCAAGGTGCTTGATTTTAGTTACCTCAGTATTTAAAGCTCAAGGAAGTTGGCATTACGGAAAATGGGGGACTTGTAGTGATTGCAAGAGGGGTTCGGTATTTTTGTAAAAACGCTGTGATGTCTTTGATTGATCCAACCTGAGGTGAGGTGAGAATGCTGAGTGGTATTACTGGAAAAGCACGCACGTTTTGTATGTCTAACTATGTGGAGAGTATGGTGTTATTCAAGGAAGGAAAGGGGTATCTTGAAGTCAATTCGGAGGATTTTACGGAAGAACTAACCGATGATGAGGGAAGATACGATAGACCAAAGAACAAGCGTCACAAATTCCTACTTGGAAAATGGAGCTTCGGCTTATTACTCAGCTGTTGACCGGACTCTTTTTCAGTCTTTTTTTGCAAGATGGAAAAGTGCGATGGATGGTCTGAAGGGTCTGGTGGAGGACAATCATGAGCTTGTGGACAAGTAGAAAACATATGTGCTGCAAGTTCGTAGCTGAGGAAGCGACGAGTTGGTAAGCATATTTCTTTTAATGGCTACTATTGTTAAAACTTTATCTCGATGCTGCTAGTAAGGATGTTTGACTTGCTGGTGTGTTAATCTTATGTGTCTTTATGTTCTAGTAAGGAAACATGTCTTTAGTGTTCGTAATAACTCTTCCTGATGTGATAGTCCAAATGAAAGCCTGCAAGCCATAGTCGAATTCCCACTTCCAGATAGTGCTGCATATTTGAAAGTATGGTTGGAGTCTTGGAGAAGTGCTGCAGGGAAAAGGGAAAGTGACTCAGGGAATTTATAGGATACGAATGTTACTGAATTTGCTGTGAGTGAGATCTGATATAATCGTAGCCGACGTTTCTTTTTCCTTTATTGTAGCAACTTAGACACAGCGGTTAGTTCTGAATAGGGGCTACAAGTTCAATCCCTCTATAGCATTTGGGGTTGGAGACCTTGAATAGGCCTTGGTGCTAACAATTTCATGAAATTCCAGTTCCTCCGGCCATATGTAGCTCTGACAGGAATCTTAGTTACTTGAGCTGAAGGTTTATGTAGTCTGCTATATGTGATAAGGGAAATCTATGACATGTTTCATAGATTATTTTTCGTGAAAAATAAAATTATATAAAATGAAGTAAGAGTTATGAGGAATTCTTAGTTTTACATGACTATAGCTGCTTGGGCACTTCTGCTCAGCCAGTCGGATACAGAATCGGGGAAGTAGCCAAGTTTAGTACTTGCTACTTGGACCATATTTTTGTCTGATGTATGAAGTTGACAGGTCGTAGTTGGTCATTTGCAGGTAGAAGGTGTGTGAATTAAGTGCTAGTGTGCTATACAGTACTTTATCCATATTTTGTGCTGCATATCTTGATGTTGGAAAAATTTTTCTGGTTATGGAGACACTTGTTTTTCACACTTCTTGAAACCATTTTTTCGTACTCGGGAGTCGGGACCACCATATATGACTATATGACATTTTCGACCAAATCATTAATCACAATAGACTCTAATGACCTCCTTGGGGCCATATTTGTCAATGGTAACATTTTCATCGATTTTCATTTCGGAGCCCCGACACCATTTTTTGTGACCTATAGCCTTGGGGCCGGGTGGAGATCGGGCACCCCATCGCAGGGGCGCGTTCCCACATCTATATTAGCCCCACCCATGGCGACGGTTACCCTCGGAACACCTTTTGTATCTAGTTTTGGGCGTTTTTCTTCAAAGCCCGACACGACACGTGTCCGGGACCATCATATAGGCCATTTCTGACCAAATAAATGGCCGAAACGGACTCCAATGGCCTCCTAGGTCCATATTTGTCTGTCCCACAGTTTTCGTTGATTTTCATTTCGGACCCCCGGGGGGCGATTTTCGTGACTTATGATGGCCTTCGGTCCACCCACTTCCGGGACGTCCCGGGACCCGGTGGAGATCGAGCACCCCATCGCAGAGGCGCGGTTCCCACATCAATATAAGCCCTACCCATGGCGACATTTGCCCCCGGGAACACCTTTTACATGGGCAGTTTCCTTTAAAGCCCGACACGTGTCCAAGACCACATATAGGCCATTTCCGACCAAATCAATGGACGAAAACGACTCCAATGGCCTCATTGGGCCCATATTTGTCGGTTTCATCAAATTTCATTCCAGACACGGAGGGCGGATTTTCGTGACTTTGGTCCGCGCCATTTCTGGGCCGTCCAAGGGGCGCGTTCCCAGCCCCACCCATGGCGATACCCCGGGAACACTTTTTACGGCTCGTTTTTGGCATTTTCCTTCAAAGCCCAACACGTGTTGGGTACCACCATATAGGCCATTTCTGACTCCACTAGCCTCCTAGGGCCCATATTTGTCCGTAACATAGTTTTCGTCAAATTTCATTGCGATAATCTTGCGGGACGAAATCTGGCACCCAATTGTTGGGGCCGATTTTCGTGACTTGTAGCCTTCGGTCTGGGGCGGTGGAGATCGGGCACCCCATCGCAAGGGCGCGTTCCCACATCATTATGAGCCCCACCCATGACGACAAGTTGCCCTCGGGAACACCTTTTGCATCGCATTTTGGGCGCCCAACACGTGTCCGGGACCATAGGCCATTTTAGACCAAATCAATGGCCGAAACGCACTCCAATGGCCTCCTAGGACCCATATTTGTGCGTGGCATTCGTCAAATTTCATTCCGAACCCTTGGGGGCCGATTTTCGTGACTTATAACCTTCAGTCCGGGCCATTTCCGGGGTGTCCCGGGACCCGGTGGAGATCGGGCACCCCATCGCAAAGGCGCGTTCCCACATCAATATAAACCCCACACATGGCGACATTTGCCCTGGGAACACCTTTTACAGCTGTTTTGGGCGTTTTCTTCAAAGCCCGACACGTGTCCGAGACCACCATATATGCTATTTCCGACCACATCAATGGCCGAAACGGACTCTAATGGCCTCCTAGGGCCCATATATGTCCGTGGCACAGTTTTCGTCAAATTTCATTCCGGACCCCACGGGACCGATTTTCATAACTTATGTAGCCTTCGGTTCGGGCCGATTCCGGGGCGTTCCGAGGCCCGATGGAGATCCGGCTCCCCATCGCAGGGTGCGTTTCCACATCAATATAAGCGCCACCCATGGTGACATTTCCCAGGAACACCTTAGAAACACCTTTTACACGCTGTTTTGGGAGTTTAACTTCAAAACCCGACACGTGTCTTGGGTCCACCGTATAGGCCATTTCCGACCAAATCAATGGCAGAAACGAAATCCAATGGCCTCCGAGGGCTCATATTTGTCCGTGGCACAATTTTCGACAAATTTTATTCCCCAGGGGTTGATTTTTCGTGACTTATAGCCTTTCGGTTCGGACCATTTCTAGGGGCGTCCCAAGACGCGTACCCACATCAATATAAGCCCCACCGATGGCGATAGTTGCCCGTGCTAACACCTTTTGCACCCCGTTGTGGCGTTTTCCTTCAAAGCTTGACACGTGTCTCGGACCATCATATATGCCATTTCGGACCAAGTCAATAGCCGGAACGGACTCCAATGGCCTCCTAAGGCCCATATTTTGTCAAATTTCATTCAAGACCAATGGGGGCCGACTTTCGTGACTTATAGCCTTCGGTCCGAGCCATTTCCACGGCGTCCGGCTAGTGGAGATTGGGCACCCCATTGCAGGGGCGCATTCCCACATCAATATAAGCCCCATCCATGGTAAGAGTTGCCCCCGGGAAGGTCGTTTGAGCCCAACAAGTGTCCGGGACTACCACATAGGCGATTTCCGACCAAGTCAATGGCCAAAATGGGATCCAATTGTCTCCTAGGTCCCAAATTTGTATGTGGCACAATTTTCGTCAAATTTCATTTCGGACCTCGGAGGCCGATTTTTATGACTTATAGCCTTGGGTTCGGGCCATTTCTGGGGCGTCCCGGTGCCCGGTGGAGATTTGGCACCCCATCGCTGGGGCGTTCCCACATCATTGTAAACCCCACCCATGGCGACAGTTGGCCCTGGAAACACCTATTGCACCGTGGGCGTTTTCCATCAAAATCCAACACGTGTCCGGGACCACCATATAGGCCATTTCCGACCAAATCAATGGCTGAAACGGACTCCAATTGCCTCCTAGGGCCCATATTTGTCCGTGGCACAACTTACGTCAAATTTCATGCCGTACCCCGAGGGCCAATTTTCGTGACTTGTAGCCTTCGGTCCTGGCAGTTTTCGGGGCGACCCGAGACCCAACGAAGATCGGGCACCTATTGCAGGGGAGCGTTCCCATATCTATATAAGCTCCACCCATGGCGACATTTGCCCCCAGGAACATGTGCGTTTTTCTTCAAAGCCCACACGTGTCCAGGAGAGCCACATTGGCCATTTCTGACCAAATCAATGGCCGAAACGGACTCCAATGGCCTCCTAGGGCCAACATTTGTTTGTGGCACAATTTTCGTCAAATTTCATTCCATACGCCGTGGGGACCGATTATCGTGACTTATAGGGCCTGATGGAGATCGGGCACCCCATCGCAGGGGCGCGTTCCCACAACAACATAGGTCCCACCCATGGCGATAGTTGCCCCCGGGATTACCTTCCCTTTTACACCCCGTTTTGGGCGTTTTCCTTCAAAGCCCGACACGTGTCCGGGTTCACCATATAGCCCATTTCCGACCAAATCAACGGCCGAAACGAACTCCAATGGCCTCCTAAAGCCCATCTTTGTCCGTGATACAGTTTTCGTCAAATTTCATTTCGAACTACTGGGGGCGATTTTCGTGACTTAGCCCTCGGTCCGGGCCATTTTTGGGGCGTCTCGGGGCTCGGTGGAGAGCGGGCACCCGATCGCAGGGGTGCGTTCCCACATCAATATAAGCCCCACCCATGACGAATGTGGCCTATGAACACCTTTTGTAGCCCTTTTTGGACGTTTTCATTCAAAGCCTCACACGTGTGTCTCGGACCACCATATAGGTCATTTCCGACTAAATCAATGGCTGAAACGGACTCTAATGGCCTTCAAGGGCCGCTATTTGTCCGACGCACAATTTTCGTCAAATTTCATCTCCGACCCTTGGGGGCCAATTTTTCGTGACTTATATAGCCTTCGGTCCGAGGCGTCCCGGGGGCCGGTGGTGATCGGTCATCCCATCGTAGGGGCGCGTTCCCACATCAATATGAAGCCCACCCATGACGAAAGTTGCTCGCGGGAACACCTTTTGGAGCTCGTTTTGGGCGTTTTCCTTCAAAGCCCAACACGTGTCCGGGACCACTATATAGGACATTTCCAAATAAACCAATGGCCGAAACGAACTCCAATGGCCTCCTAGGGCCCATATTTATCCGTGGCATAGTTTTGGTCAAATTTCATTGGGAACACATTTTACTACTCGCTTTCGGCGTTTTCCTTCAAAGCCCGACATATTTCCGGGACCACCACATAGGCCATTTTCGACCAAATGAATGGCCGAAACGGACTCCAATGGCTTCCTAGGGCCCACATTTGTAAGTGGCTCAGTTTCGTCAATACTCATTGCGCGTCGGGCGACATTTCCAAATAAACCAATGGCTGAAACGAACTCCAATGGCCTCCTAGGACCCATATTTGTCCGTGGCATAGTTTTGGTCAAATTTCATTGGGAACACATTTTACTACCGGTTTTCTGCGTTTTCCTCCAAAGCCTGACATGTGTCCGGGACCACCACATAGGCCATTTTCGACCAAATGAATGGTCGAAACAGACTCCAATGGCCTCCTAGGGCCCACATTTGTAAGTGGCCCTGTTTTCGTTAATATTCATTGCGCAGCGTTGGGGGCCGATTTTCGTGATTTATAGCCTTCGGTCCGGGCCAAATTTGGGGCGTCCCAAGGCCCGATGGAGAACGCGCACCCCATCGCTGGGGCGTGTTCCCACAACAATATAAGCCCAACCCATGGTGACTATTGCCCCCAAGAACACCTCTTACAACGTGTTTTGGGCGTTTTCCTTCAAATCCCGACGCGTGTCCAGGACCACCATGTAGGCCATTTATGACAAAATCAACGGCCGAAACACATACCAATGGCCTCCTACGGCCCATATTTGTACGTGGCATAATTTTCGTCAAATTTCATTTCGGAACCTAGGGTCGATTTTCGTGACACATAACCTTCGGTCCGGGCCATTTCTGGGGCGTCCTAGAGCCCGGTGTAGACAGAACACCCCATTGCAAGGGCGCGTTCCCACATCAATATAAGTCCCACCCATGGCGACGATTGCCCCGGGGAACATCTTTTGCAACTCGTTTTGATCGTTTTCCTTCAAAGCCCAACATGTGTCCGCGACCACCATATAGGTTTTTTCCGGCCAAATCAATGGCTGAAACGACCTCCAATGGCCTCCTAGGGCCTATATTTGTGCGTGGCATAGTTTTCGTCAAATTTCATTCTGAATCCCCGGGGCCGATTTTCGTGACTTATAGCCTTCCGGGCCATATTTGGGGCGTCCGAGGGCCCGGTGGAGACCGACACCCCATTGCAGGGGCACGTTCCCACATCAATATAAGCCCCACCCATGGGGACTGTTCCTCGAGAACTCCTTTTGCAGCCCGTTTTGGGCGTTTTCCTTCACTAACACGTGTCCGGACCACCATATACGCCATTTCCGACCAAATCAATGGCCGAAATGGACTCCAATATCTTCCTAGGGCCCATATTTGTCCGTGGCAATGTTTTCGTCATATTTCATTCCCGGCCGATTTTTCGTGACTTATAGCCTTTCGGTTCCGGCCATTTCCTGGGCGTCCCGGGGCCGGTGGAGATCGAGCACCCTATCCCAGGGGTGCGTTCCCACATCAATATAAGCTCCACCCATGGGAACAGTTGCCCCTTGAGAACACCTTTTACACCCGTTTTGGGCGTTTTCCTTTAAAGCTCGACACGTGTCCGGGACCACCATATAGGCTATTTTTGACCAAATCAATGGCCGAAACGGACTCCAATGACCTTCTAGGTCCCATATTTAACCGTGGCATAGTTTTTGTCAAATTTCATTCTAGACCCACGATGGCCGATTTTCGTGACTTGGCCTTCGGTCCGGGCCATTTTCGGGGCGTATCGGGGCCTAGTGGAGATCGGGCACCCCATCGCTGGGGCGCGTTCCCACATCAATATAAGCCCCACCCATGGCGATAGTTGCCCGCGGGAACACCTTCTGTACCACGTTTTGGTCGTTTTCCTTAAAAGCCCGACACGTGTTTGGGACCATTATATAGGGCCCTTTCCAACCAAATCAATGGCCAAAGCGGACTCCAATGGCCTCCTAGGGCCCATATTTGTGTCTGTGACACAGTTTTCGTCAAATTACATTCGAGACCCGAGGGCTTATTATCGTAACATATAGCCTTCGGTCCGGGCCATTTCCGAGGCGTCCGGGGGCCGATGGAGATTGGCGCCCCCATCGCAAAGGCATGTTCTCACATCAATATAGGCCCCTCACATGGTGACGTTTGCCCCCGAGAACACCTTTACAAGCACGTTTTCGGTGTTTTCCTTCAAAGTCCGACACGTGTCCGGGACCACCATGCACGCCATTTCTGACCAAATCAATGGCAAACCGGGGCTCCAATGGCCTCCTAGAGCCCATATTTGTGCGTGACACAATTTTCGTCAAATTTCATTTCGGACCCGTGGGGGCCATTTTCTTGACCTATATAACCTTCGATCCGGGCCATTTCTGGGACGTCCTGGCCCGTGGAGATCGGGCACCCTATTGCAGGGGTGTGTTCCCACATCAATATAAGTTTCACCTATGGCGACAGTGTGAACACCTTTTAGAGCTTATTTTGGGCGTGTTCCTTCAAAGCTCCACACGTGTCCTGGACCACCATATAGGCCATTTTTGACCAAATCAATGGCCGAATCGGACTCCAATGGCATCACAGGGCCCATATTTGTCCGTGACATAGTTTTCGTCAAATTTTATTCCGGACCCCCGGGGTCCGATTTTCGTGACTTACATGACTTGCGGCCTTTGGTTCGGGCCATTTCCGGGGCGTCCTGAGGCCCGGTGGAGATCGGACACCCCATCGCAGGGGCGCGTTCCCACATCAACATAAGCCCTACACATAGCGACACTTGCCCCTCGGAACATCTTTTACAGCTTGTTTTGGGCGATCTCTTTCAAAGCCCAACAGGTGTCCACCATATAGGCGATTTCCGACCAAATCAATGGCCGAAATGGGCTCCAATGGCCTCCTAGGCCC
>ONZA01006829.1:8814-21458 GCA_900322205.1 Kewa caespitosa
TAGTGCCTCAGTCTCAGACAAAACCTCATTAATTTTCAAGTACATATTGAATTATAAGTAGAGATAAAGACATCTTCATCATTTCCTTTTGTGTAGTGTGGTTTAGTTATGATTTAAAATTGAATTTTCATATCTCACCCTACCAAAGTTATTTTTGAAGCGAATTGAAATCAAATCCTTCAAAAACTCATAAAAGCTTTTCCAGCAGTAGATTTCAACGATAATACATGCGAAAAATAATAATATATGAATCATGTTAAACATTTCGGAACTAATAACTACTCGACATTTGTATTTGAACCTAAATTGAACTGAATTAAAAATAAGTCCAAAAAAGCATGCTTAAACTCTCTCGGTAAATCTAGTAACTCTAGTTCATATCCGCATTTTTTTTCATTTTTATATATATTAAACTTCAGATTAGCAAAGGTACTAATCACGAAATTGAATCATTGTGAGTCTATGTAACTATGTGATTCGATTAAAGTTGGGAAGGTTAGGGAGGGTATTTTCCTGGTCCACCTTGGAGGAAAACCATAATATTAAAAGAAAAAAGAAGTAAAGAATCCAAAATTTTGTCGTCACAATATGATAGTAGTATATATTTATCGAATGGTCTTTCACTATCAAAGAGATCAAAGCATGCTCTCTTAGTTACAGAGACATTGCTACTTGTCTCTGTGCAGTGTAGTCCCCTCCTAATTCTTTCCCTTTATCTGAGACTTAAAAATCACCCTTAACCCTTTAAAGGTAACCCCATTTTCTCTCAAAAACTTATTTTCCTCTTGAAACTTTTGTTTTCTTTGAAAAAATAAATAAATAAAATCATTTGAGCTCGTGGAAATCTCAACAGCTAAACCGTATTTATTGGGAAGTACTGAAGTAGTAGTAGTAATAGTAATGAGAACTGAGAAGTTCTCAAAGTTCCTCATTGGTCACGCTTCTTTTGCTTCTCTTTTCCTGTGTTTTGTCATTCCATATTCTTGGTTTTGCTTCAAAATCTCATATTTTCTCCTCAAAAATCCTAACTTTGGTGTTTTTTACAACCTGGGTATTGCTGAAAATCTGATCTTTTTTGGTTTCACAATCTGGGTATTGCTAAAAATCTGAATTTTTGTGTTTTTATTATCTGGGTGGTTCTAAAAATCTGAACTTATGTGTTTTTAACATCTGGGTATTGCTAAAAATCTGATCTTTTGAGTTTTCATTATCTGGGTATTGCTAAAAATCTGAACTTTTGAAGTGAATTTGAGATAATAATAGTAGGAGATGATGGGGAAGGGATTAGAGGGATGGACAGTGAGGCATTTATTGATGGTGTCAGTGGCTTTGAATGTGTGGTTAGTGCTAAATAGGCTGGCCTATGACAGAACTCAAGAAAGTAGTAGTAGTACTACTAGTAGTGGTAATTTGAGAACAGAGAAAATCTTTCATGGATTATGTGCAGAGCAAAAGGAACAAGTGTCTTTGTCTTTTTCTTCTTCTTCTTCTTCATCAGTTGATAAGCTTAATGATGTTGAAGATGATGGAAGGATCATCAATCTTGATCAGTAAGTACTGTCTCCTTTCTTGTTCTTCTTCCTTAATTTGTTTTTAATTTGGTTGGAAGTTTACTGAGTGAGTTTGTTATTTGCATGGTTAGAGATACTGTTAGTTAACTGATTGTTGACTATGCTAAGGTATGGTTTTTGAGTTGAAAAGACATGCTCTAGTAAGCACTGTAGGAGGATTAGTCTATAATCATGTACACTATGTGGGGTCATTTTTGTCATTTTTGACTGACCTTTCCAAGCTACAGTGAATGAGGATCTGAAAATATGACTTGTATCAGTTGTATGTGATTTGGTTCCTTCATTACTTGTCAACTTGGTATTTTAAACTTTATGTGGTTCTCTCCGAAATAGCCTCTCGGTTAGTTTACTCGAGTTTGAAGCAAGGCCTTAGTTCGTCTGTAACGAAATGAAATAAACCGAACAAAATGGTAATTAAAATTATAACTTAAATGACCAGACCTGAACTCTATACGCTAAGGTGAGGACAATATGAACTAAGGATGTATACTTTGATCTACCGAGACCCCACCTAATAAGGTGGACTTTACTAGGGGTGGTTGTTAAATATGATCTCATTACTATATTCTACTATGGGGGTGTCAATTAGAAACTTTTGATATTGGAAACTTGATTCTTCCATGCATGGGATGTTGGTTCATGTTATTTGTCAAAATATCTTCTTGATGCTCCCACACTCACATTGTTTGAGTTCATCCATTAACCAAAGCAACACAAGTTCCTAAGGTCTACATGTTTTGGGGGTTTCTAGATGAATGTTCTTGGTGACAAGTTAAAAGCTGATTTGAGCTTGATTTTTATACTTGTTTATTTGCCTTTTCTTTTTCTCTTGGAAGCTTGGGGTTGGTTTTGGTATGTTGCAATGAATGCCCTTCTACTTTTAGACACCAATGAACTACTTTAAGGTGAGGTGAGGCGAGGCGAGGCTCTTAGTTTAAGATGATAGGAATATTTGAGGCTACTGGTATTCAGAATATCCATTTAATATAGTAACTAATAAGCTATTATTTTTACTTTCGAAGCAATGGTATATATGGCCTTTGTTCCCTTAATCTTGGTATGGTAGGTAGTATTCTTTTTCTGGTTTCTGGTAGTGTAAATAAAACATGTAGAGATCATCTTTTTTTTTTTTTTTTTTTTTTTCTTCCTCTTCCGCTTACTATTTTACGACGCTTATGACGGTATTCAAACATATAGCGGACATACTCAACGGATTGAATCGAAAAATATAAAACTTAAATGTGTCCATAAATAGTACTACTCCATTAGTCAAATGTTAATGACACTTGAGCGATGAACTATAGCTGCTTGTTTGAATCAAACTTAGATTTCTCGCTTGTTTTTCATGGTAGGATGTGATTACCCAAGACAATCACTTCACAGGTTCCCTTAAATATGCTAGAATAGATAAACTAGAAACTCTGTCAATGCTTGAAACCTCGTCTCCACGGTAATAGCTTGTGATAAGAAATTTCTCACATCTTAGATCGAAAAAGAAGACCCCATTTAGTAGTCCCCAACTGCCCTTGTGGGCTATCTCATGCGCAGCTTACTAAACTTACTAGGTGATCACACCTTATAAACATGTGTCCGTTAGCTCTAAGCAAATAAACCATTAGAAAATACTTCGTCCGTCCCAAAAAGGCGGACGCTTACTAGAAATGAGTCCGAATTTAGAGAAAGAGGGTGTACTGAAAAGGGAGCATGTTATATGATGAATTGTACCAGGGTATATTTTCAAATTCCAAGCATCTCCTTAGAGTGGTGCAATTACGTTTCCCAAGTGCCTTTTTGTTGTTGGCATGCCAGTATGGACAAAGACAAGTCCTTTCTTTGAGGGTCAGATTCCCCATAGTGCATGTTATGATGTTAGAAACTGGCAGCATCTCTTTGTGCTTTGAGTTTGCTCCCTTTGTTCCCCTCCCTCTCGCCACCACCTTGATTCTAGAGAGGGGTCTCTCTCTAGAACATGAACCAATATATGCATTGGAGCTTGGGATGGATGGCCCAATTTGACCACCTGCCACAACCCGCCATGATTTCTTTCACTTGTGCAAGACCTCAAACTGCTCAAAACTCCATTTGATAAAACCTGTTTTGACCTCCCAAGAACCCAAAGTTTTATCCCCCCCTATAAAAGTTGGTATTGTCAATTGTGGGATTAAAAGACACTTTTACCCTCCACTCTTTCATTTTTCATTTTTTGTGTGTCTTTGTTTAACATGAGCTAATTGAAAGTTAGAATGCATGATCTTGTCTTTTAAGCACTTTATAGAACCCCTTTACCCCTTGTCTTGTCTCTTAGTAATATCTAAGGACTAAAATGCGGCGCCTTAAGTTTGGGAACCTTTAAGTAGAAATTCTTTTGCTGGTTGGGTTGATTTAAGACAATGGGAGGTGCATATTTCTGTGGGTCCATTCTAATTTTCTAAAGAATCCAATCATTGTGGACATTGAACCCATATCTATGTCTTTTGATAGTTGATTTGCTTAATGTGTAGTCATGGTTTGTTGCAATTGTTCAATCCAAGCAATGTCCTATCATTTGTAACATCTTTTATTCATACTGCAATGTAAGCATGGCTCAAAATGGGCAGACTGTCACACAGGACTATTGCTAATGGCCCATTGTTTGAACTCATTGTAGAAGCAGTTGGTGCTTTTTATATGGTATTTATTCTCATTGAATTCGCGGGATACTTCAGGCCCATAGTTGCAGCCTTTCCATGCCCCACCTTTTTGCATGAAATGCAGTATGGGACAAATGTAGTGCTAGATTGCACACAAAAAAAAAAAAAAAAATAGTGCTAGTTTGTGCCTGTTCTTTCGTGCCTTAAGCACTGGAAGTTTTAGATTACACCCTGGAGAGGGTAGGCCTACTTATCATGTACGTCATACATTCCTCTCCCTATGTTTTCACACGAGTGTTCCTTGACTCAACTCATCTCGAGAAATCAAGATGATGGTCGACTTTTGTTTGAGTGTGCTTGTACAGGTAACTTTTACCATTGGTGGAATGCCATCGTGATGCAATTAGTGGAATGCTATCGGCGTGGAACAGTCTCAATTATCTTCGTATCATTGCACTCCATCACATCATCTTACCCAAAAGATGTTAGCCAAAACCTAAAGCTAATCTCAACTATGATGTGACCTAATATTTGTAGCTGTATTAAATTTAATACAAAGAAGACCTCTTTGACTATCTGACAACTGGGCCCTTAGAAGTTTTTTTAATCATAGTCGGTTAATGGGGTAATTAATCGAAGAACATGGCGCCCATTAAATGTGGCGTGCAGATATTTTGACTTACTGATTATATTTTAGTCAGTTGGCACTATGATAATGTTGAAACACAATGATATACTATCAATGATCATTATCTTATGTGGATTATTGTGTGATCAAAATAACAGTGGCGACCCGACAATGTATGAGAGGTATTGGCAGCAGGCCGGGGACAAGACCACAGTAGTGATCTCGGGATGGCAGTCTATGAGTTATTTCTCTGATGTAAAGAACCTTTGCTGGTTTCTAGAACCAGAATTTGCAAAGGAGGTTACTCGTTTGCATAAGAAAGTTGGTAATGCCATAACTGAAGGCAGGCACATTGTAGTAGGAACGGGATCAACGCAGCTGTTCCAGGCTGCACTATATGCTCTCTCAACAAATGGAGCGACACAGCCAATCAGTGTGGTGTCTGCCATGCCGTACTACTCGGTAAGTTTAACATCATGTGTTATGATTCCTCTAACACAATCACGGGTCATCAATTGCCTAATACTACTGCTATATTATATTTATAGCCGGTACTTTTAAAGCTAAGAATAGGAAACTTCGGAATGTGATCCACCCACAGGAAGCTGTGTGGAAACAGTAAACAAATGTGTAAGAATTTTCAATCAACAAATTTCTACTTCTAGATATATAATGTCAATGTTAGTGGAGTGTATCATGTATGGAAGTCAACTTTGCTTTTCGAAGGCAACTTTTTTTGTGAGGCGTTAGCTAACATGATCATGAGGTTTCAAATCTTAATATACAGAGTGTTTCCTTCGTCTACTCGACCAATAATGAGGAAATGCATTATAAATAATATTTACCCCTTGATTTTTTAAAAGTTTGTGTACTATTTACGTTTATAAACACAATCAAAGGTCATTATCAATCATGAGCCCATCTTTTTTCTTTCATGTATGTCCCTTTCTTGTGACCTTTGATTGTGTTCACAGACGTAAATAGTGCACTGAAGCTACATGACTTTGCTTTATAATCTTAATTATTGTAGATCAGATATTCCATTAAGAAGTTATACACTTATACTCAAACATGGATCACGCTTAATGCATTTGTTGAATTCAGATAAGCAACTAGTGGAGGGAATATACTTGTTTGTGCATTATACGCCACGATTGCCAATAGCATGCGTGATGATTTTTTGTGCCTGCATTGCAGTTTTACCGCCAAGTGGTTGAGTATATGAAGTCTGGGCTCTACAAATGGGTCGGTGATCCATCGAGCTTGAATGAGAACACTCCTTACATTGAGCTAATCACTTCCCCTAACAACCCGGACGGGTTAATGAGACATCCCGTGTTGAACAGAACCGGAGGAATGTTGGTTCATGACTTCGCTTATTACTGGCCACAGTATACACCCATTACTTCCCCTGCTGACCACGACATTATGCTGTTCACAGTCTCTAAAAGTACAGGCCATGCTGGAATGCGTATTGGGTGAGTTTTTCTTTTTCACTCGGTAGATGTTACCTTTAGGTTCCAGTCATTTGATTCCACCCAAAACCTGGTGTTTTTGCACCCAAAAACCAGTTTATTCGTTTGAAGGTTCTTTTAGTTTTGAGTTGAACCCTACATATTGCAGACATCAAGCAGCTTGCTGTAGTTTCAAATGGTTCTTGTTATATCTTGTGCAAGTAACAACCTTTATTGGCACTTTTATTATCTTGCTCGGACTCGTTCAACATTATGCGTGATCCCAGTGTAAGGGGGTCGGATGTGTGCAGCCTTGATGTAGAGGCTATTTTTGCTTGATCCTTGTCCCTTTATCCGGAATGTGACCACTATTTGTTACTTCACGATAAATATGAACTGCAAAAAATAGGATGAGCCGTTTTGGTGTGCTGTAATAATCCAAAGCCAGAAGATAGAGAATCTTTTGGTTGCATTGGGAGTGGATATGTCATACTCTCTTTATACCTCAAGTACCCGTGTCATACACTCCATAGTCCACACTGACATGGGCATGGATGTTGAACACTTCCATCTTAAGTCCAAAAACACACTAAACTTCATCTAGTCCAAAAACACACTAAACTTTCAGAAAATGCCATAATCCAACAATTCGTCAATCGTCATGTACCCTATAAGTTGTATGCTAAACAGTAAACATATTCGTCATAGCATATAATACAGCAAATGAAGTTGTGAAATCGAATTTGTACCATGCAACATAAAGAGTAGGTTTCGAAACTTTGTTTATATTAGTCTGCGATTATTTTGATGTTAAAGTTGCATTGCCATGTTGTAGTTGGGCTCTTGTGAAGGACGAAGAAATTGCTAAAAAGATGACAAAGTTCATAGAGCTGAGTAGCATTGGAGTTTCGAAGGATTCACAGCTTCGAGCAACAAAGATTTTGCAGTCAGTCTCAGATAGCTGTGACCATGCCGGTGACTTTGATGAGAGCGGTAACTTTTTCGAAATCAGCTACCATCTTATAGCTGAGAGATGGAACCGACTGAGAGAAGCTGTGAAACAAAGTGGGATGTTCAGCACTCCCGACTTCCCCCCTGCTTTCTGCAAGTACTCAAATCGGACTTTTGCAACCCAACCTGGTAAATTTTGTTCGACTGTTCAGTTTGTTGCTATTTAGTTGGATATTTAGTGTTTGTCAGAAACCAAAATCACCCTGTAAGGATATACTTTTGAGAAACCACCGTTTACGACAATCTTCCCACAAACTTGCTATCTTAATCTATTTTTCCATTGCACATCACGAAGCAACACCTAATTCGTAGATACTAGATACATGAACTGGGAAGAGTAGTCGTTTTAGGTGACCAGAGTTCAAAGGTGGTGAATTAGAACTATACAAGCTTTTTTGATTGTCCTTTTTTTTATGCCTATTTGCAGCATTTGCGTGGTTGAAATGTGAAGGGGAGAGAGAAGACTGCCAAGGCTTCCTACGAGACCACAAGATTTTGACGAGAAGTGGGAAGCATTTTGGAATGAGCCCCAGATTCGTGAGGGTTAGCATGCTAGACCGAGACTCCAACTATGATCTTTTTATAAAAAGGTTATCGACAATGCAATCATGAAACCAAGAGCTGATTTGGAACAAAAAGATCTTATTTTCCAGGTAGGGGGAGGATAATTAAAGACAGCTTGTGTATATTAAACCAAAATTTACCTCCAGAATGCCTTTCTTATATCACTTGTCTCCATTTGTTTCTACTTAAGGCTTAGACTCACATAGGTGTAGATGCTAGGAGGTGTTATTATAATCTTACAGAGAAGATTTAGGTGCTTGGTGGGGTAGATGTAAGTTTGCAGTATTATTGAACTGGATTTTGAGCAAGTATAAGATGAGGTTTAAGTGTGATTATGATGCTACTAATTAGTGTGAAGCTTGGATCACTGAATGTCACAACTTCCCTGTATATTAATGTTTCCAATGTCCCTCACACTTTTCAGACTGCCTTTGATTTACTCGCGAGTTGGTCGTTAAATCAGCAACCAATTGCTAGATGGGAGAATGCACAAGTATTTGCTCAAAAGGAGCTTGAACCGTTCTCTCTTTTAACACTACTAGTAAAAAGGTGATCACATAATCAAGAGAATGAAAGGTTAACCCCCTGAAAACTAATGATATAAACGAAAAAGAAAATGTAGTGCTGTGGTTCACTTTGCAAAAGATGAAACTGAGCAACAAAAAGGCCTCGAGGGGTACTCGGAAAGTTGCTGCGATTAGAAGATTGTATTACTATTATTCACTAATGCAATGAGTAGTAGATTTCAGAAGAGCCGTATCTCGTATTCGCCTGCCGTTGTTATGTATCTTACCCATGGTAGAGCTTGGTATCCACTTTTCTCAATGACCTTCAGATACTTCACCTGAAAAAACCAGCAACTGTTTTTTCAGGGAACAGAGACAATCCACCAGAACTGGTGTTTCTGACTAAACAACAAGAATTCGTATCACCCTAGAATCTGTGTAGCAAGAACTGAAGCATTAGAACACGAACCAGAATACCGGAGACGGTGAAATAGGGTATCTCAAATTTAACACGGACAGGTGCTTTTCTCTCAACAACCCCATCTTCAGCGCTCACACTAGGGAGTCTGAACTCGGCCCTCAGCAGATATTCCTGTAGGAGCGTCGGTACTGTTAGTAAAGAAGTGGAGATAATGACTGGTGAAGGGAAGTAAGAAACAGTTAGCTCTACCTTGTTACCGGGGAAAGATTTTATCTTCCACAGAATGGCGTCATTCTCGGGAGTATATGTCGCAGATCCCATAGATGTCCGGATATTAGGATTTGTAGCGTCGGGTGGCACAGGCAGATCAATCTCAACATTGGTTGCGTAGCTGTGTTAACACGTAAATGTGAAAGCTGGATTCAGATAACGTTCTTTCACGTGTCTCTAGAGATGAGTCTGGCCTTGATCTTTTCGGCTTATTTTTGGTTAGGTTGATTCAAATTCGCAAGTTTCTTTTCTCTCACATATTGTTATTTATTCAGATCAGTTCAATCTTGTTTATTTATAAGAACATGACCATTTCCGTGGAAAGCAATATTTGCATTGTGAAAACTGTGTTCTTAGGTCGAAAGACAAGGCTATTTCCTGATGACTGAAAGTAGTAAATTCAAGAAATGCACCTGCGCTCCTTGAATTGGCTTCTGGCCTTTATCATGATTTCAACACGGCTCCGCGAATACCTTTCAACTTGAGCTTCAACCCAAATCAGTGGTTTCACCTAACCGCAACCAGATAGTTGATCTCAGAGAGTTATATACTTCTACTTCAGACGAGTTAAACACGTCATGGAACTTTTCATTAGTCGGTAACTTTGAAAGAGAAATGATTCAAGAAACAGAATCACACAGCAGAAAAACACGAGGTAAAACCTGAGTACTGAGTCTGTACGTCATTAAGTCGAAAGACCCATCAGGAGGTATGAAAGATATTGTTCTGTCATTTTCAAACCGTGCCAAGCGCACACACCTGCAGCAGCTAGCTATTAGAGCAAATCGATTCCAAGAGGATGTCATGGTCGATCAAAATTATACGATCTAGTGGAATGTGATCAAGCGACTTTCTTTTTGCCCAAAGTGATTGATGAGGAAGAACTTCATACAGAAACGTTAAAACAGGCGAAGCTAATGGAGACATACTGATGAAATTTGATGTCCTCCATATCAATGGCCTTTCCTCTTGTAGTTTGTCCTTGAGCCTCTAGAACAAGTCTATCATTTAGGCCAAGCTTACATTCTGGCATACCACTGTAGAAAATACACAGAAGGTATCAGCGTCAGCTCTAAGAGAAAACATAGTCCGAGAAGTTGACAGTAAGGCCAGGACATAACTGAAGACAATAAGGTCTCAGTGTGCTCGACTCTCACTTGGTAACGGTCAAATGCATCGACATCAAATGTACTTGTTAGAGTCACAACATTAGTCCTACCTAACAGCATGCATAATGTGGCAAATTCAGAAGACAGGTAATGGGAATTAAAATGAGGAAACATTACTGCCACTGAAGCAGCTCAACTCCACTGAACAAAGGGTCAATATGATTGATTATCAGCAAACCCGAGTTCAGATACTGGGAAAGAACAAAGTTAAGTTCAATCGAAATTTGTGTCCACAGAAATGGCACCGTAGGTCCAAATGCCAATTTGATCTTCGTGTGTTGCTCAACCAGGCTTTCACAATTTCTTACAATCATTGAAACCTATAATGTTACATACATGAAACAGCATGCCTCCTTGATGGCTCCTCGAATCTAAAACTACAGAAGAAAAACGATCAATTCGCGTACCTCAGATACGTTCGCATCTTCAATGCTCCATGAACATCTGAGCGAATCAACTGCCCGTTGCTATTGACAAGTATGTTAACACTTTCTATGACATCCAGGAAGACCTAAAAGGTAGGGAAACAAAGCCTTATTGGATCAAAGCATTGCTTTTGGGGAAAACATAAAGGTAAGAGAGGTAAACACTCACCTCATTCCTCTTGTAGCGTATCCCTTCACTGCGCCAAGACACAGCATTCGTTACAGCCATGGGTGGCCGCTGCACGACTTCCATCTTATAAGCATCCGTTTTGATGAACTCGCTAAGAATCTTTGCTTCAGTGTATTGAGGGTAGCCAAAGTCCATCATCTCATCAAGAAGCTCGTACTGTCAAACATGCAAAAAAATGTAATTACATCAAGTTCTTGAAGTCTTGAGCTTTCACTAGATATGATGACAATGTCTTTCTTGTTAGTATATGAGTCTATACCTACCACCACCACAAAGTTGTCCCTGAGTGACTCTTCTTCCAATTCCTCAAAATAATGTTTGAAAACCTTCACACAGAATGCAGATTATTCACCAAACTTCATATTACATTGAAGGCCCAAAAATATGCAACAACTACTAGTCTTACAGTACACAGTTTCGAAACAAAACTAATACGTAATCTAAGAGTTATAACTCGACCTGAATAACACGATGAAGAAAGAGCAAGAGGCTAGCGGCATTGCAGTTCTGGCGAGCAGCGGTCATTAGATAGAGATTATTATGCTGTACGAACATGTACGTTACACCTTTCTCATGCACCACTGGCCCCTGCGATATCACGTCCTCCTAACATTTTACATTCCAACACACCAAAAAACCAAACTAACCCATCAAACTCGAATAGATATCAATGTATCCAACCTAGAAGAAGCTACAGATTATAAAGCACTTAATAAAAAACTTCCTAGAAGAACTTTTATGTACTTGTTGTCACATTGTTTCGTAACATATGTCCGTGTTGCATCTAATTCCCTACCATGCCTAAGTGAGAAACATTGTGATAAAAGTGAGTAATGATAAAAAAACAAACAAACAAACAAACATCTCATTTCTTAATGTTACATACGGACTGCTAAAAATATGTATTTTACATTTTTATCGAAGACATTGATAATTATAAGGTTGTGTACATCTGAACCATCTAGCGCGCATAGTACCTCAGTTTCGACAAGGTTGGAGAAGAAACGCTCGGCCTGCGCGACAGACACGTCGCCTCGATAGTCGCGCCAGATCAACACCCGTCCCTTCACGTCGAGGAGGAACAGTGCCGAAGCCGCGCCCGCCATTTTTCGACTTCAAGTGTAAGGTACCCGGGTTTCGATATCGAATTACGGAGTCATTGCAGGGTTGATCAAGGATGGTGAAACTTACGTAACGTTTGTGTCTTTGAGATCCTAATTAAGAGTCACAGAGACAAGAGAGAGGAACGTCTTGAGTTGTGGCAATACCAGTTAGTTGGGAGCCACTTTCTTGTAACGAACTTTTTTCCCCATTAAAAAAATAAAAAATTGAGCAATGCATATTATTTGATATGATTTTTTTTTCTTTTTCCTTTTTGGCATTTAACCCTTTTTCCATCATTAAAATTGGTTTTATATTAAAATCTTTATGATGATTAATAGTATCCCAAAAAAATTGGTAAAAGATGTATTTTGAAGCCACATAAAATTGAAGTGATAAGTTCTGGTTTTATCTAACTTGATTTGATTGTAATGTAACAGGAACATTGCCCTTGTATGATAATGTCTCTTTTTTAGAGGAAAATTATATCATAGTCCTTTAGGAGTAAGGGTGTAAGTTTGGACTTCGGTTTGGACTTTTGTCAAGTCCAAATCCAATACGAAATAATTTGGACTCGGAATTTTGAGTCCAAATCCAATCCGAATTAAATTTGGCATCAAAAGTTTGAGTCCGAATCCAAATACAAATTAATTTTTCTAATTTGGATCCAATTCGAAAATCCAAATTTTTTGTTTCTTTTTAAA
>ONZA01006842.1:523-11061 GCA_900322205.1 Kewa caespitosa
TCAAAAAGTGGTTTTCATTTTTTAGTTATCGGTTTTGAAAATCAAGTTGGTCTTAAACATAAATGATGATTTAATTTGACTTTAGAATTAAATTTAAAAAGTTTTAAATAACTAAAAACCAAAAACAGAAAAACTGGCAACGGTTCCGAACAGGGCCTCAGTTGTGCAAGCTATAATATTATATTGAGTATTGTATAGACTTGGTCTACCATAGACCAAGGTGACTCTCATGCTTTATAAATGTGACCACCCTAGATCAGATATTAGGTAGTCACATTAACAAAGTGTGAGGGTCATCTTGGACCACGGTAGACCAAGTCTTGTCTTGCCGTTAATATTTTTTCTAACGGTTATCCATAGTTTCTAAATGTTTTCTCGTTCTCTATGTAGACTCCAAAAGGACAAGTTTTTGACTGCGTGGATTTCTACAAACAACCAGCCTTTAGTCATCCTTTGTTGAAGAACCTAACTTCCCAGGCGAGTACAGTGTATATATTAAGTCATTGCTAAAAGCATGCATGCTATACTTACGTATGTATATTCACATACGTTAACATCTCTTGAGGAATAACCAACCAATCAATTAACGCCAATTCGGAATACTGACTGCATGATGTATTGATCTTTCACCTCAGACGAGGTGCGATGCGGCGTTTGCTCAGATTTATTAGTTGCTATCATTGTCGTTAATATTGCACTTAAAATTAGTTGTATACACTCACAGGTAAAATCAAGTTCATCATCAATTCAAGGAGGACAAGTGACATGCCTTGGGCTAAAAGATGGTGGCTGCCCTGCAGGGACTGTCCCCATTCTAAGAGCCTATAATACAACAAATGAAGTTGTGCAACCTTCAGTTGTGAAACTACTTGAACACTGTGTGAGATAACTTTTCTTGTCGTTTCTTTTTTCTTTTGGGGTGACTTTTTCCATTTATCTGAATCGCTCTATATATCTGATTTACGTAATTCTTATGATCCATCTAGTTTCCAACCTTTTATTGAGCTCAAAGATGTAAACTTCAACCATAAACTTGAAATTTGATTTATGACTTCTCTTCTCTTCCTTTTTCTCTTTCATTTTCATTTGGACAGTGGTTCACTTATAGTCATCCTTTTTCAACTGAGTTTGCCTGTTAGTTTTAGGATATAACCTCATGACAATTGGGTGATCGGTGCAGTGGCACGACACCCATTCATCCACTTCAGTGATGGCTGGGTTAAGTCTCATTACCTCCTAAGTGTAATATTGGACATGAATTCGAAATTTCGAATAGCTAAAAGTATACTTAGAAACAGTAGTGGTAGTTTTTCTTGTTGGAAATCCTGAAAAAGGAATTAGGATAATCCTTGCTGCTGCTTTATTACAGTGTCACAGTCGACTCTTAGAAATATAAAAAAAGGAAAAGTAAAAAAAAAACATAGTAGATGTACGATCTTGTAGGAGGTTTTATGTAGTGGTAAAATCTAATCTTGTCAATCTGCAAGCAATATTATGCGTGTACATCTATTCACTATGTTACGATGCTGAATGCAGACTGCTGTTGTTCAAACTAGGCCGAATGATTCAGAGAAGATGTTTTTTGGATCAGATGCCACACTGAACTTATATAAGCCTAAAGTATACGATTCTCAGTGGTCAGCAGCTCGAATAAAGCTCTCCAGTGGACCAGATAGTATTGAAGCTGGATGGATGGTTCGTGTCGTCCTAAATTGTTTTGTTTTCCACTTCTTCCTTCTTTTTCTTTTGTTATTATATTCATGCAAATGCAAAAAAGGTTTCCATGAACATTGTTTGCATGACAAATGACAATAGGATATATTGATCACGTATGTGTTATACTGTCCAGGTGAATCCAGATCTGTTCAAGGATGATGAGGCCCACCTCTACGCACGATTCAAAGTACGTATAAAGTATGCACTGGTAAACTGTTACAACCATAAATTAACCGTAAGGACAACTGCTCAGGAAGTGTTCGATAGCAAATACCAAGTTAGACATGGATTTTGTAGTGAAATCCATGTCGTCATGTGTTGATGAGACGTTTAGGACTGGAAAAATGCCGAGTCCAAATAACTAAGTTTGGTAAAGCAACAACAGCTAGGCCAGTAAACATTACTCTCTTCTTGAGCTTCATGATCCAGAACTTCTTCGCAAATCGCAATCCATTAATGATCCTCACCTAGACTGTGGCCCTCTCCAACCAGTGTTTAGAGCAGTCAATTTTTTGAGGGACATATGCAAAGAAAACCAACAAATTCATCTTTAACAGCCATCTTTTGTCCATGATCAGCTTGTAGTTAATGGTTGTTTATAATCATCCATCTAGATTTACCCAATGCGAATACTGTGAACCCAATTTTAACCGATGATGAGCCAACTTTGCTAGCGATCCACCATACAGACTTACCAATAACAGCAATTCTCCACTTAAAGCAGTCTTCGAGTTTGATACACAGGCCACCATAAGACTTGTACTTAAAGAATCACGTTCCAAGCCATACGAAGGGACATAATAGCAGAAGCCTTCCTATCCCACGAGAAATTCCTACAAACATTTATGATTTCGTTAAGCACCCTTTTCGGAACAACAAACACAGAGGCAAAGTACATACAAGGACATGTGTCTAGAAGCCCATAATTTGAATCTCTACATTCTGAATCACGTTCACTATACAGTAAAACTAGTAAAGGACCTTGGAGAAGTGGTCTCTGCTTTTATTCTAACGTCCGACTGTATCTTGGAAAGTCCTTGTGTTCTGAATACTTGTTACTTCCATGAAAACACACTACTGAGCTTGATGAGTGATATCACATGAAGACAAGTACGAACCTCATGCTTGGAAGTTTAGAAATGCATTTGTCATATAAGTAGAGCAACAAGAATACCGCTTACTGCTTGAAGACTTGGTAATGGGGGAAACAGCAATAGCATTGTTCTGCTTCAAGAATTTGCACATATATTACAAAGAAATCCAAGATAACGGTATCAATAATGTCCAAATTACGTTTTTGAAAAATTGGCTTCCATTTACCAGACCATTGAGCCTTGTTACCTGGCAGGAGCTTGTGTTAAGCATGAAAACAACTTGCAACTTCTAATTCTTCCCTCATGCATTTTCCTGTAATTGTCACAGGCTGGTCTAGCTACATGTATCAACCTAGAGTGTCCCGGGTTTGTCCAAGTGTCTAAAGACGTGCCATTGGGCTCGATACCCGATAAATATTCTGTCATTGATGGAGAAGAACATACTTGGAACATATCTATTGATAAGGTAGAAATCCTTGCACACCCTTATTTCGATGAAATGAAACCATGTCTAATATAATGTTTACTACATTCTGACTGTCACTAAACTGTTCTATTCTGATGACGATGTTGTAGAGTACAGATGACGGACATTGGTGGTTATCAATTGATAACGACAAGAAACCGGTGGGATATTGGCCCAAAAGTTTATTTTCGGCGTTAGAAGAATTTGCAAGCAAAGCTGAATGGGGTGGAGAGATCCACAATCCTGGAATAGCTTATCCTGCACCTGACATGGGGAGTGGTATGCAAGCACATATTGTTACAAGTAGTTCAGCATATTTCCTACAGGTGACAGTTAATGAAGGTGTCAATAACGTCAGCCCTAAAGACACAGAAATATTCTATGACTGTCCAACTTATTACACTGTGATAGGTGAGGGTGATACTAAACTAGGTCGTCTCATTTTCTATGGAGGTGGACAATATCACTTGTAGCATTTTACCCTGTTACATTACATATGACTTATGAGTAACTAGATTGATACCTGAATGTTATGGTATTATGATTATGACAATAAAATGATTACGTTGAGTTCGCATGCAGGATCTTAACTGCTACCTATAGACCTGAGATAACTAGAATTTCCATAAAGTTCGTTCATCTTTGTCGTTCATTAAGTATTTGGTAACTGATCTAAGCTTATGTTGCTACGATCTTACAAAACAACTCTTATTTTACCGAATTACGGTAACTGATCTAAGCTTATGTCTACTTCATGCAGTCCATCACACTTTCTTCTTTTTGGGTGTGAAAACCTCTGAAATGGAAAGACGAATAATACCATTTACTACATGTTGTGGGTGTAACATAATTAATGATTCAATCACATTGGAGTCTTGATTTGATGTTATATCAAAATAAACCAAAATTATTTGTGATCGTCAATAAGTACCTACAAAGTTCATACTCATTCTCCAAAGTCAAAATAGCAAAGTTGTCTCTAGCCTATCTCGTTCTCTAAAAACCCTTGCACTTTTCACATTGTCAACTAATGCATGTCAGCTCAAGTTACCCCTACGGAAACAAAATGAAGAAATACATGCTCAAGGTAAACTTATTATAGTGCTCATTGCTCTTTCATGAATGCCTTTTCTTTTCTTTTCTTCTTGTATTTATTTCTTTCCTCAAGGCTCTCATCCTTGTATATGTGATGCTGTCTACTATGGAGTTGGCTATAACAGCGGAACCTAAGACATATCCAACCCACAAGACGGATACGCGTGAGAAGTCGTACTCGTACCCCGACCCCCTAGCTGCCTGCATACTACACATAGCGGTGTATCTAGCAGCAGGCCTCACCGTCATCACAAATATCTTATGCTATACGTGTACTGTTGTCATAAGAAGGGTGTTACTAGGAACCAACAATATGAGGATTTCGAAATGTCGGTGAGCAATCCTATGCAGTAGTTAGATCATAAGGTTATAAAGTCTGCTATGAGCAACTTCTACATTGTAATTCTCACCTGTATACATTTTCATTCCCAAAAAGTAGTAGTACTATGTTATGTTATGATAATTTCTTGTGGCAAGCTAGATCATCAACAATTGTAAAGACATGAATTATGTGTTTACTTTTACATGTGCATTGATCTTGCATCACAAGTCTGTATAAATCGGTTATACTAAAAAAGAGAAAGGCCCTTCTTGGGATCTGTTGATACACAACTAAGGGAAAGCCAAAAATTATAACTATGAAACCATAGTGATGGTAAAAACAAGTTTGGAGACTCTTCTCACAAGTCTAGTGTCTATAGATCACCAATAATCCAATACATACTTTCACAAGAGAATGTCCTCTTATTACTTCTTGTCTAGGTTCCAATATACGATCGCACAACACATATATTTATCATCCAATGTTGGTACTTGGTAGTAACACCCTGTAAATAAATGCGACATTACACACACTAAGATAATATCAGCTCTGCATGATGGATCACCTTTGTAGCCTCTGCTTGCAGTCCCGCTTTCTAGAGCTCCAAAACGAGATCTAAAATACACATATGAGACATGCATTAGAATTATCGAGCTGGAAACGAAACCAAGTTTAGATGCATACATTCAATCATGACAAAAGTTGTGATCTTTTGCTTCTTCTTCTTCTTTGTTGTTGTTGTTGTTGTTATGAACACCCCTTTGAATATGTTCATGAAGTAACCATATTTTGCACACCTGTTCTTCTGACCAAGAACCTTATGTAATCACATTCTTACATTTTATCATCTTTAACTGTCTAAAATACCCTGATATCATTCCCTATGTTATGTGTTGTCATTATACCTTAAAGTCTCAAGTTTGGTAGATCATGGACAGAGTATACTCTGAAGGTACTTATTAGTGACTTTGGAGCGCTTTAAAGAATATGACAATAGTACTTACAATCTGCATCAGTTTTGATCCAGCACTCCCTGTTGCCATTTGAATCACTGCCATCATCGACGAATTTAGACGCGTTGGAGCAGTTCTTGATGTAGCGATTCCTAAAGGTCTGATGATCATCAGAAAGTGCATGTCCGTGTTTCTTGTAGTAGCCCATCTTGCAGTGAATCATGTCCTTGGTTCCCATTTTCTGTGCTTTCTCTGACTTCTCTGATGATGTCAAGCATTCTGGATGCACTTTCTTATGAAACTTCTGCAGGATCTACATTGCAGATGTATTGGAAAAAGAGAAAAGAAAATCAGTTAGGAATTTGTCAAATGTATCTGATTATACATGTAATAGAATTCTTTCAGTCTTCATGATTATACATGTGACATTTAGTTGGTAGAGAGGATTTTCTTTCTTTATTTCTTTCTTTCTTTCTTTCTTTCTTTTGTTCTGTCTTTTTGGATAATTAGGAGTTCGGATTAATCGATAGAAAGAAGCAAATGCTCGATACACCCTTCGAGTTATAACTTAAATTAGTCCATGACGCGGAACTTAGAAGTACCAAAGAGTAGAAAACATGAGGGGTTAAAGGAATTCCGAACACCCATAAAAAGACCAAAATGCTTCCTTACCTTGGAGAAAACAGAAAGAGGGTAGAAACAATTAAGATCATAGCATAAATAACTATAAATTAATTCGGTTAAGAGGAATCTTAATGAAGAAAAAGGAAAGATGAGAGATTCGCCGTGTTTAATTGTCTCAAATAAGGCTCTTATGATCTTTAAGGTTGATATGTGGATATCTATATCTTATATAATATGGTCCTGAAAAGTATATTAGCATGACATGAATCACCATATATTTCAGATTGTTAGTAGTTGAACTTGCAGAATACCATAGCCTAGCAGGGAATAGTTCGTATAATCGTATTGATGACTAGTTTTGTAACATGTCAGAACTAATTCAACTGCCTATTGTACTGGTTTTTTAACAAAAGTTTGAACTGCACTTATAGAGGGAGTAACTGGCAAACCTTGCAGAGTTTTGTCTCAGCTGCAGAACTGTTCTCACCATTCTTTGATCTCCCTATCACAGAATAATCATCTCTCTTGAAGGAAGAACCATGCACATTCTTTTTCTTAAGAATCTTTTTGACCAGATTGTTCACTCCATTCTTCTCCCCTCCTTCTCCTGACTTTCTCTTGATCATCATCTTCTCCTCCTCCTCCTTCTGCTTCTCGAACAGCTCCCCGAGCGACATCCTCTTTTCCTTCTTCTCGGGTGACTTTCCAGGTAACTTTTCAGGGTCCGGAGACTTCTCTGACGGCAATTCTGGTGCAGCGGATCCGAGCAGAAACTCCTGGAGGGGGCATATGCCAGCACTGAGGGTGATGGTGCTGCTGTTGCTGACATGGCTTATCCTACCATTGCTAACATGGCTGTTCCTTCCGGAGGTGCTGTTGCTGACGTGGCTGATCCTGCCATTGCTGACATGACTGTTCCTTCCTGAGGAGTCGGTCCACGTGTCCACAGCATAGAAGACCCTCTCGAGCTCATCATTGATGAGCTGCAGTTCTGTCTCTGTGGCTTCGACTGTTTGGTCTCTTTCTGTCAGCTTCTCCAAGGACATGGCGAAGGTTGGTGTCTCGGGTTCGGATGCTAGTGGCTGGTCTGTTCCTAGGGTTCCAATAGCTAGGAATCCATCAAAGTATTCCGCATATTCGGATGAAGGTTTTTGGCCCTCGAGGTCTGATGAGAATGTTGATGGTTCATGCAGGCTGGTGGATGATTTCCTGATTGGTTGACCTTCTTGGAGTGTCTGTCTGAAGGTTCCTGTGAATTGGTTTTTCTTTCGGTAAATATGATGGTCGTCAAGTAGTGGCTCCCCTGCAAGATGAAGTCATCTAATACGTTACTGTAGAAATCAGCCGTTCTGTTGCGATTATTATGCTTTGAAAATTGAAATAATTGTTTTTGGACTCGTCAATGCTTCATTTTAACATTGAGAATCTGAAAATCTTAGGGGTGATTATCATTATTGTAACGACCCCAATGAATCTTGTTAGTATTCGGACTTTCTGTATAAGTTTCGTGCCTAGGCGACTTCAGTGTGAGGTCGTATGCAGCAACTTAATTATGCCACTGCAGAGAAGAGAGGCTATCTGTGTTCTTCAGCTGAGGGTGTTTCAGACAGTCCTGAATGGAAAAAAGTACATGATGTAACTTTGTGCTGATTCACTTTCCTGATCATGGTACATCAAATTTTTGTTGAAAGAGTATGGACTGCACCTGCTTTATTTGCTGTTGCATGTGGTCTAGTGGCAGGAGAAGCAGGGTAGAAGAAGGTGTATACTGTAATGCCAAATGAAAAGAACTTTACCTAGGGGAAATTCCCTCAATGTTTCAGTGCCACCTTGCCGAAACTTGCGATGCATCCAAGTTAGCAGCTGTACCCAAGAGCATAAATGATCAACCAAGATCACTCACAAAAACATTAATTTGGGTTCCGCATATAGAAACAACACTTACCCTCATTTTCCCGTCTCCAAGTTAATGCTGCTTGATCAGTTTCGTAATGAAAAGAAGGGTGAGAAAGCAGTATGCTTTAACACTAGATGTTATTGTCTGAAGAGAAAGGCCAACTTTTCATATTCAACACGTTGGACAAAGACACTGAGTAGTGTACAAATATCTGGTTGGGTTTTCAATTCTCATGGAAAAGCAGTTCGACATTTGGGTGTGCGCTTTGGGGCCCGTCAACCTATGAGAAGAGCCATATGTAGTTTCGAGTATAGTAGCCAAGGTAATTGGTTAACAATAGTTCCTTGAGCAATTTGTCAAACATAAAAAAAAATCACCCTGGCTGCTTGCTATCTGGGATGCATCTTGTATGCAGACATGATCACGTTCAGAAACGTCAATTACATGTGCTCGTTATTTTCTGGTATTTTAGAAGTTACCCTCCGAAAAGGATACTCGTTTGGTTAGATTTTTGAAGGTCAGATTTTCTTGGTTGAGTTTCAGTAAGGTAAAGAGCTTATAATCAGTGAAGTTCAGCTTCCCCGATCTTGGCTAGGATTTCATTGATCACGTTGAAATTAGGAACTTGAAGTGATATTGTTTATACAAGTAGCCTTGTATAACAAAAGCTGATGTTTTTCCTTCTTGCAGATAGTTTGAAGTAAAATGGAGCTTGATATCTTAAAACTTGATCAGCTATGTCTTGAGGCCTAATATCACTGGTAATAGTATGCGCCTCAATTTGTTATGCTAGTTAAATCTTTTGTCCCCTCTTCTTCAGAAATAAGCTCAAGTAAGCTGTGTAGTAAATATGGCATATATGTAAATCAGTATTAGTCAGTTTCACTGGATGTTCGCGATTGCATACCACTAAAACCTGAAATGTTTTTCATGCTTGCATTAATCTGGCAAAGTCGCTGTTCCGTGATGTACACCAGAGCCATGAGAAACTAGTTTGCTCTTTTCTGGTGTCTTCCAAAAGTCTTCTATTCTATCCTAGCTTGATTAGTTGAACTTGAACCATTAATAACATGCTTGTCCCCTAAAAACTTGTGTTCCCCACCTGCATTACTTTTGGATATGTTAATTTGTGAGTTATCATGTTTGAGCAGCTAAAACGATGTATGCCAAATCACCCGTATGGCTTTAGATGAATTTGTGCAGCAGTAGAGAATGACACCCCTGATTTATCCCATTCTCAACGATATTAATCTCATTGTTTATGTCTTTATGAGCTTGCTAAGATCAAATTTGGAGGTGTTAGGTGTTAATGTTGAGTTATCACACTATATTTGAGGAAATAGTATAACAGAAACTTACTAGCCAACCTCTCCATTAGGCACTAGCCTAAGCGAGTAAGCGTAGCCAAAATTTTGTAACAAATTTCTAATCTGCAGCAACCTTAAGCTGTCTGACAGGTTGTTGATTGTCTTAGCAATGAACTATACCGACATGCTGATAGCTGAACCTTCTGTATAGTTGCATTTTGCTGCCACTAGATTCTCTTGGAACTTTTCTGGCCCATGCTGAGCGGTAAGCCGTGTTATGTTCGAGAAATAATTGACATAAGGTTGCTAGTTTAATTAATAATTAACGACCGTTTTTGATAGAACCAAACCCAATTTGCTGCAGAATATGGATTGGTTGACATTATTGGCATCTTAACTTAATGCATATGGAGTTTTGCTACCATTGTCTGATAAAGGATTCTTATGTGAATATGTGTTGATTGAGTGTGGGGTTTACTGCGAACTGAGCTTTTATATCTGTTGACAAGTACAAGATCATACAGTGTTTGTATATCCATGTGATTATGTTGTCAGAAACTCTTGAATCATCACTACGCTTTGTGATACTTCCTCCGTCCCAAAAAAACTATTACGTTAATGGTGTTGACGTCATGCAATATTGATATGTTAAACCTCTCTCACCATTGCAAAAATAAATTATTGAAACTTTCATTTCAAAAAACCTATAAGAAAGAACAATGAAACAATAGGTTTTATAGCATCAACTAGTTTCATTTAAGCTTTTTTGTTTTTCTTTTTGATCCCAGAGGTAAGCTTCTAAGCTCTATTGAACAATACATGGAGTCTGCATTGTTATGAACTTCAAGTACGTACTGTTGATAAGCTAAAGCTTGGTGACAATCGTTGGCTTTTGGCTGTTGTATTTTCCTTCTTGCATTCTCTATGTCATGTCATTTTCCCTTTCCGCTTTCGATCTAGTACTACAATATAAGTGATAATCCTATTATGTCCACATGCACACAACATGTACTATTTCACAAATATATCACATTTGTATTAGACGGTCTCACGAAAAGCTTAAC
>ONZA01006853.1:18975-31915 GCA_900322205.1 Kewa caespitosa
TTTTTTTTTTCTTTAGGTCGGTCCCTTGCGGGTTACCTACGTATACGAATGGGAATCATGCCAAAAGTAGTTCAAGATGATAAAGGATTTTATTTTGTCTTTTTTTTTTGCCTTATTATCTTGGATAATATGTGGGTGTTAAACGATTATTTAACTTGAAAATTATGTGTAATATTTCTTCAATTGGTCCAAATTGGTTAGTTGTGAAAACTCTAGTCCATCTAGATCCATAAGTAAGACCGCTCATTTGAAAAGGATTTTCTTGATGATGTAAGATCCCGACCAATTCGGGCTAAATTTACCTCGTGGGTCTCGTATGGGTGCTTGGTTATCTTTTAAAACCAAGTCTCCTTCTTTTAGAGATCGTGGCCGTACCTTTTCATTGAAGGCGTGAGCCGCTCTTCTTTGATACATTTGAAAATTGTGTAAGGCGCTTAGACGCCTTTCATCTAACAAGGCTAAATGTTCGTATCTTTCTCTTACCTAGTCAGCCTCACAAATTTCACTTTCTAAAACTACCCTAAGGGAGGTATCTCAACCTCGATGGGAAGGACTGCCTCCATACCATAAACAAGTGAATAAGGTGTAGCGCTTGTGGATGTCCGCATGGTGTTCCTGTATCCCCAAAGTGCGAAGTGAAGTTTGTTAGGCCGATCTTTGTAGGTTTCGCTCTTCTTTTGGAGAACGATCTTGAAGTTTTTGTTGGTGGCCTCGACAGCGCCATTGGTTTTTGGCCTATATGGTGATGACCTCCGATGCTGTATTTTGTATTTTGTGGCCGTAGGACTTATTTTACCAATAATGTCGATTCCCCAGGTTGAGAAAGGCCATGGGGAAGTCAGACCCTAGAGTGTTGAAGGCGGCATGTGTTGTAAATTTTCATGGATTTGGCATTGTCTACATTGTTGCATGTATTGGCTACAATCCTTTTCCATTGTAGTCCAACATAAGCCTTGCCTTATTATTTTCTTTGTGAGTGTGCGTCCATTCATGTGCGGGCCGCATACTCTCTCATGCACTTCACCCATTATTCATTTCGCATGTTATTCGTTGATGCAAAGAAGGCTAACTCCTGATGGGGTTTTCTTATACAATCTGTCTTGGTACACCACAAATTGTCCGACGAGAAGGCGAATGGCCCTTTGTGCTCGTGGGTCATCGCACCCAGGGGGATAGTCCTCGCTCAATTTGTAATTGAGGATGTTGGTATATCATGGAGCTATCTCTAAAGAGTTAAGTTCTAGAGTGTAATCATGAGCGGGTTCCCTCCTTTCGATGTTTATGGACATCGATTTGATTTCGGGAGAGATAATGATCATGGATGCTAGCTTAGCGAGAGCGTCCGCGAATTGGTTTTCCTCTCTCGGAAGGTAGGTATAGTGAATTTTAGAAAATTTTTTGGCTATCTTTTCTAAATGGGCTTGGTAAAGGGCCAAGTTCTCATTCTTGACTTTCTACTTCTTCGAGATTTGATTTATGATTAGGGTCGAATCTCCGTACACCCTAAGGGTTCTTATCCCTATGGCTACCGCGGCTTGTAATCCGACAATGCATGCCTCGTATTCCGTGGCATGGTTCGTGATCTCAAAGTCAAGTTTTACGGATAATGGGGTGTATGCCTCGTCAGGTGAGACTAATAATACTCTTACGCCATAGCCCCTTTGATTCGATGCTCCGTCGAAGTACATAAGCCTGGTCTCGGTATCTGCCGTCATGATGTGCTCATCGAAAAATTCATATTCTTCCCCGTTTTCTTGATCTTTAACAAGATGATCAGCCAAATATTCAGAAATGGCATGCTCTTTCATGCTCTTCAAGTTCTCGTATTTGAGGTCGAATTCGGATAGTATGACGGTCTAACGAGCTATCCTTCCATTAAGTATGGGTATTTGAAAGATATGCTTTAATGGGTCTTCCCGAGACCTTATGTTCACTTTATGATTGAGCATATAATGTCTCAGTTTTTTGGTTGCCCATACTGTGGCAAGACACGTTTTTTATGAAGTGGAATAACGCATCTCATACATGAGGAATTTCTTACTCAAGTAGTATATTGCCTTTTCTTTCTTATCGAACTCTTGGGCTAGCATGGTTCCCATTGCGGTTTTCGTAACCGTTAGGTATAATGTGAGTGGTATGTTCAGCGTCGGTGGGACCAATAATGGTGGATTGGCCAAGTATTCTTTGATTTTGTCGAATGCCTTTTGGCATTAGTCGTCCAATTCGACCTTGGCAATTTTCTTTAATTTCTTGAATATTGATTCACATACAATAGTCAATTTGTTAATGAATCGACTAATATACTAAAGCCTTCCTAAGAAACCTGTTATTTCTTTCTCGATTTTCGGGGGAGGCATTTCGATTATCGCTTTATCTTTGAAGGATCAACCTCGATTCCCCTAGAAATGACTATGAAGCCAAGAGTTTCCCGGATGTGACGCCAAATGCACATTTTTGTGGATTTAGTCTCATATTATATTTTCTTAATATTTTGAAAAATTTGCGGAGATTGGGTATATGCCCTTCTCGGCCACGAGACTTGACGATCATATACTTTGACCTCTTTATGCATCATGTCATCTAAGAGAGTTTATACTGTTCGTTGGTAGGTTGCCCCAGCATTTATCAACTCGAAAACCATGTCACGATAGCAGTAAGTTCCCTGTTGAGTAATGAAGGTTGTTTTCAGCATATCTTCGTCAGCCATGAGAAGTTGGCTATATCCCGCTTAACCGTCCATAAAGGATAAGAGCTCATGATTTGCGGTGTTTTCGACTAGGACATTAGTGTGGGGTAAGGGAAAATTGTCCTTGGGACAATCCTTGTTCAAATCTCGAAAGTCTACGCACATCCTTACTCGTCCATCCTTTTTTCGGGACGGGCACGATATTGGCTATCCATTCGGGGTAATCGGCCACTACAATAAACACTACGTTGAGTTGCTTTTCTACCTTTTCCTTTATCTTTAAGGCCCACTCAGGTTTTATCCTCCTAAGTTTTTGCCTAATAGGTTTTGCATTGTGGAAGAGCTGGATTTTGTGCTCCGAGATGGATCGGTCCATTCTCGGCATGTCCTTATAGGACCATGCGAAGACATCTATGAATTCCTTTAAGAGGCTCATCAGATCGAATCTTTCATATGGAGTTAAAGTTAGACCAATTTTAACCTTTTGCGATTTATTGTTAGTTCCCAAGTTAATCGTTTCGGTTTCTTTGATTATCGAAGTTATTAGTTCGTGCTCGAGCAAGGCCCGCATGAGTGACTTATCGTCAGTAGATTCATTAGTGACAAAATAATTCAAGGAGTACACATAATCATTATTCATTTATTGATATCATCAAAGAGTACATCAATGGAAGGATCATACACTTGGGAGTGGGGGAGCCTAGCTTCCTAATTCTCTCGGGAGGAGAATGTCCTACACTAGTATTAGAATTAGAATCGCTAGAACTAGAATCAAAGTCACTAGAATCGAACATAGGTCCTTCTCCTATGGTGATGGTGAACTTGCGCCCGTTAGAAGTCGTCCATTTGCAGGTGCGGCGCTATCCCTCGATCGTCCCGGTGGTGGGTGCTATCAGCTCGGAGGGGTCGAATCCTTGGTTCCGGATGGCCAAAACTATGTCGTTATCTTATTGCACTCAAACCTTCTCTTGCCCAAAAAGGAGACCAAACACGTTGTAAGGTAAAGGTTGAGCCCAATCAAGTGGTAATTGGTCCTGAATCTTAGGATTTATTTTTCCATAAGGTTGCAATCCTCAAAAATTTCGAATCCTGGGATTAATGTGCCTTCTTCTCTTAGGTAATATGGTTCGGAAAATCCGTAATGAGGGAAGTGGTTGCTTGCCCGAACAAATTGTCCTTTCAGGGTGTGGGGATAATTGAGCTTAGGGTTATCGAAGGCAATGCCTTCTCGTATGGCCCTCTTTCTTTTTTCTTTCCTCAACATCTATTCTTTAATTTCCTGAATCGAGGAAGCGTAGCCTAGGCCGAACATGAGGTTCATGGATTGTGTCCACTGAAATGAACTCGGGCCCTAGGCGTGCTTTCCTAGACCCATCCCGGGCATATAGCCCTGTTTTCGTAGGATGACGCTAACGTGGAGGTCGAAAAGAGGATCAAAGTCGAATGGAACTTGTTTGTTCTCAATGGAATTTATTTTGGGGTTGAAACCCCGAAAGTCCTCGTCTTCTTCACCGAGGTCTATCTTTAAGATGGGAGTCTTGGATAAAGTGACCTTCATCTCGGCCTCAATCACAAGGACTTTCCCTTCTACAACCATCTTGACTTTCTGGTGAAGGGTGGATGGGATTTGATGCTATGGAGCCAAGGTCGTCCCAAGAGCAGGTTGAAAGGGGAGGGTATGTCGATGACAGAAAAAAGTGACTCATTTTTCAATGACAACGGCAGTGACATTGATGCTGATGGTGCTGAGCATACTTCTCCTCGAATTATCGTAGGCTCGTAAGCCCTGCAATGTTTGTGCGAGGTCATACTGGATGTCTAATTGTTTTGCGATTCTAGGTGGGCGTACATTGACCGCGCACCCGTTATCCACGAGTGCCATGGGTACGTGATGTTGGTTACACATCACCGTAAGGTATAATGCCTTATTATGGTTACGATCTTCTTTAGGTAGGTCTTCATCCGAAAACATAATTGCGGTGGGCGATCTTTCCTCCAACGAGAAACTTACAAGCTCGGCGGAAGACGTTATGGGCAAGACGTTTATTTTGTTGAGTTTGGCAAGGAGTGCTTGCCTATGCTCCAAAGACGAAGCTAAGAGTTGCTAAACAGTAACGTCGGCTTTCACCTTTTTAGTTGTTTTAACAAGGGGTTATCGAGTGGTTCTTGTGCCACTACTTCTTTACCCTTGTCAGCCGGGTTATCACTGGTCGAGGGTGGACCGTCTTTCTTCCCATAATACCTACCTGACCTAGTAAGGTTTTCGACTTCGCCTTCCCAAACCTCATGTTCGGAAAGCCATGGTTCATCGTAAACTTCATCACACCTTAGGGATGCATCCCATGCATCTTCTTCATCGCTATCCAATATACCGTTAATGCTTAAGTGGCCATGCAGTGATACGGGTTCAATAAGTAAAGTAGGATCAAATACTAGGCATCGGATATGGAAAAAATGGACTCCTCGTGAGATGCGAATTGATTCTTATCATTATCTCGGGCACGTGCTGCATTCGGCAATGGTAAAGTGCCATTATTGATAAGGTCTTGGACCACGTGTCTTAAGGTCCAGCACTTGTCGGTCTCGTGGCCCTTGCCACAGTGATACTTACAATCTTTTATAGATCGTAGCTTTTGGACCTTTTGTCCTCTTGGACATTGGGAGTGGGCCCAATTTGCTGTAAATAATTCATTTTATTAAGCACTTGAGAGCTTGGGTGAGAGTCATACCCAATGGGGTATAGGCTCGCTGCTCCCGACATCGAGGTGCGCCCTCGTTGAGAGTATTAACCTCATTCACCTTCGCGGTATTGTTCCGTTTGGTGCTGTTGTTGTTATTGTTGCCCTTCCATTTCGCTTCTGTATTGGGAAGCTCGTCCTCTACTGCCGATCTTACCTCCGTAAGTTGGAGGAAATTGCTCATAGGTTGGAAAATTAAGTGATTTTTTAATTCGGACCTCAATTTGCGTATAATAGTACGCACTTGGTCTCATTCTGAGGGCCTATTTACCATATGGGCAGCCCTCTTTCGCCACCTAGTGACAAAGGTCATGAAAGCCTCACCTGTAAAGTGTTTTGTGGCTTCTAATTCCCGCATTGTAAGAGGAAGCTCGGTATTGTACGAATACTGAGCTAGGTACTCTCAGCTTATATCCTCCCATGTTTTGACCCGGTCAATGTCGAGTTAATTGTACCGAATGAACGCGGGTCCATCTAAGGACATATGGAAGATATGGGGCAACAGTTCCTTATCAATACCCTTAAGAGTGAGGGTAGTAGTAAAGGCCCTAGGATGGGTCCTAGGGTTGTCAGTGCTCTTAAACTTGGGTAGGTTCGACATCACCGTCTTATAGGGTAAAATGTCCGTGAGGTTAGGGTCATCCCTTCAATGTCATGGTATTGGTTGAAAAGCTTGTTGTGCTTCAAGACAGTTTCAAACTTTTACAGCTCACTCTTGATTAGGACAACTTCCTCAGTGTTCTTGGTTTACAACTGGTTCACCTTTTTGGTCAAGTTGTGGATGAGAGTGGCAAGATCCTTGAGGGTAAGCGGGTTGACCATTTCAAACGTGAGTTGACGTACGAACGGAGGAGGTAGTGACTTGGATCTGTGAGAAGACGAACGGGACGGAGTCAAGAACGGAGGTGGTGGAGACGATGTTTTACGAAGTTGATTATCCTTGCCATGGGTCCAACGAATGGATATTTCCCTAGAGTTATTCGGAAACTAAGTTAGATGGGTGAAAAGAAGAAAGGGTCCCAAAAAGGAAACGATAAAACCTAAACTTCTAATGGGGAAAATGAACCGTAAAGCCCCCCAGTTTACGGTTCGGTCCAAATACAATGCAAATATGCAAATATAAATGCATTAAAATGTCATATGCTCTCTATGTTTGAAAACCTACACTATGGCTCTGGTTCTCTAAGGTTTCAAAATGGGATAGGGAAAATAAGGCTCCCACGACATACGGGGTGCTTACGACGTTATGAAATGCGTAAGCACCGTAAGTTACTGGTTTTGCTTCTGAATGGATGGAAGAAAAGATCGTGAGTGGAGAGTCTTTGATGATATGCATGGAGAATTGATTGGATCCTCCATGTAACCGGACTCACCCCTAAGTATTGATTATGGGATACCTATTGTGCGTATGCATGATACTACATGTAAATGATGCATTTTTGTACCAAATCGATTTACGTTTTTTTTTTCTAAATTGTTTTTGAGTTTCACTCTCTTTAAGTAAAGTCCCCAGCAGAGTCGCCAATGTCGGGGCCACGGCCCTCTCTCTTGTATGAGGATGCGGAAGTTGAATAAAGGTGCGCGTACCCACCACAGAAATGGGTGCGTGTTATGGGGGTAGAATTGTCATTTTTTGTAATGTGCTAAATGGCACAATTGGGGTGTTTGGAGTCGTCACCTTATTTTAGAAAAATAAGGAAAATCGTCTTTTGACTCCTTTGGTATTGTACCAAAGTCTAGATTCGGGGGCCATGGTAGAAATTTGATGTGGAATGCATCCAACTTGATAGTTCTTACGAACGACCATTACTTGCTAATTAGAACTTTTCTTAAATCAATTTGGTTCCAAAAGTAAATTAACCTAAAAGTTTTCTAAGTCATTTGACATTCATTTTCATTTAGGTTATCATTTTTTAGCATGCAATTTCATTTGTCCATAATCAAGTGAGAAAAATACATAAATATGTCCATGGGAATAACCGTTACCGAATGGGCAACTTAATAAATATGTAATAATATAAATAATAATTCAAAAATGTAGGTCTTTTAATCCTAAAAAAATAATATTGAATTGTTACTTTCTGGAATTATATGACTAAATAAAAAAAAGAATAAAAATCAAAGATTAAACGAAAATGCGTAAAAGAAAGAAAAAGGAAAGAAAAAATGCCAAAAGGAAAAGAAATAAAATAAAAATATGTAAATGCCAAAAATTAAAAAAAATAAAAAAGGGAAGGATGTACAAAATTTATAACATCTCAAAAAGGAAAATAATAAAAATAAATAATAAAGAGCAAATAAATAAAAATACATATATACATAAAATAAAATAGAGCCATTTTATTTAAGGAAAATAACATTATATTGTTATTACCCCAAATTCATGACTTGAAAATGAAGAAAAATACATATGCATGACAGAAAAGTAAAAATTAAATAAATGTCTAAAATTAAAGAAAAAAATATTGAATTATTATTTTCCCTAATTTCATGACATAAAAAGTAATAAATGAAAATAAAAGGAATAAACATGTAGACAAATCACAACTCCCCTTTTAAGGAGTGCCTTAGGAGGGGAGCAGCCTCGGGAGTTACCTTTGGTCGGGATGCTCGCCAGAATTCCTTTTACGCGAAATTTTGTGTTTTGGTTTTTGTGTTTTAAGGCTTTTTTTTTGTGTGATTTTGGCTTAAGGAAAATTATGTAAAATGCTATAAAGATGCTAAAGCTTGGGGAAAGGTGTTCTTGGTTCTTGGGAGGATTTTAGCACAGGTTTCGATTGTATTAGATGTCTTCAACCATAGGTTAATGCATGGTTTATATAGGATCGAAAAATCTTATACACCTTGACCCAGGGAATATGAGGAAATTCGCTGGGGCACAAGGCGATTATGCCTATATTCGTTCAGTGCCCAGCGAATATGGGGATATTCACCGCAAATTGAACCATGCACCTGGGTGAAATGGTCATGAAAGATCAATAGACAGCGAATATGAGAGAAATTCGTTACGAGGCCAGTGACTATGGTGATATTCGCTGGGTGCCTGGCGACTTTTGGAAAATTCGCTGGGTGGGCAGCGAATATGTGCGTAATCACTGATGTTTGAACTCTCTAGCGCATTATGCTTTTGCTTTCCTCGGCCGGCAAGGTCTAAAGAAAGGTCTAGAAGCTTCAAGGGTGAGGTGAAATGACCATTTTACCCTTAAACTTTATTTGACTTCAGTTTTTATAATTTCGCGTATTAAAAATATCCGAGAATAGTACCATAGACTACAGGGTCGTTTGGGGGACACAATTTTGGTGTCAACACCTGGTGGTAGCTCGTGGTAAGAAGCAGTCAAGTGTTTGTATTATGCATGCTTCTGTTGGAAAGGATACTGTTAATATTGCAAAACATGAGCCTGATACATGATGGCATAAAAGGCTCAGTCACATAAGTGAAAAAGGCCAAAACTATTTGGCTAGGAAGAATTTGCTATTGGTGTGAGGAGTGAAAAGTTGGAGAGAGATTCTCATTGCATGATTGGTATGCAAACTAGAGTCTTTTTCAAGACTTCACATCCATCAAGAAATCCAGGTTTACTCGAGTTAGTTCATTCAAACGTCTATGGTTTGAAGTTAAGATCTCGTGGTGGTGCACTTTATTTTCTTACCTTCATAAATGATTGTTCCTAAAAACTTTGGGTCTATGCTTTAAAATCCAAAGATGAAATATTTGGTGTCTTCAATAAATTTCATGCTTGCATTTTGAAAATAAAGGTGAATATATTGGGCCACTAGATGATTATTTATAAGCACAGGGTATACGACATCAAAGAACTCCAAAGAAAACTCCTCAGTGAATAGAACCTTGAATGAGAGGGTCCTTTTACTACTTTCAGAAGAAAAACTGCCCAAAAGCTTTTTGGAGGAGGCTTTACATACAGTTGCTCATGTGATTAATCTTTCTCCTTGTGTTTCCTTGCGGGTGATGTTCCAAACAAGGTTTGGTTTGGCAAGGAGCCTTCTTATGATGACTTGCGTGTGTTTGGATGCAAGGCTTATGTGCATGTGCTAAGTGATGATAGGTCCAAATTTAACTCTTAGACATGCCAATGCATGCATTTTTCTTGGATATGGTTAAGATGAGATAGACTACAGCTTTTGATGATTCAATTAAGAATAAATTGGTTCAAAGTAGAGATGTTGTGTTTTTAGAAGATCAAAACATCACTGATATACTGAAACAGAAGTTGTTACAACTCCTAGTAGTGACAGCCATGGAGACTTGGTTGACCTTGATTTGCCTTATGATACTCAAGAGAATGATCATGAGATTCGGGGTCGAGATGGAGATTGAGATAGTGATGAAGATGGAGATGGCAATGGAGATAATATGCATGATAATAGAGCTAATGATGATGTGAATGATGGTCAACAAGATAATCATGAGGTTCAACCATCCCCTTTGAGAGGGTCTTCTTGACAACCTCAATCATCAACCTGATACCCTCCTAGCTAATATGTTATTGACTGACGAGGGGGAATCATAACGTTGTCAAGAAGCCGTGGAGAGTGAAAACAAGCAACAATGGACTGAGGCAATGAAGGAGGAAATAAATTCTTTTCAGAGTAATCACACATATGACCTTGTTAAGTTGCCTAAGGCCAAGAAAGCTTCGAAGAATCGATGGATATACAAGTGGAAAAGAGATAAGACTACTAAGAAGCCTCGACCAAAGGCTAGAGTTGTTGTCAAGGGTTGCAATCAATGGAAAGGCATAGAATTCGATGTTGTCAAGATGTCTTCCATTAGAGTGGTCATGGGGCTAGTTGCAAGTCTTGATTTAGAGATTGAACAAATGGATGTCAAGACAACCTTCCTACATGGTGACCTCAAGGAAGACGTTTACATGGAGCAACCAAAGGGTTCCAATGTCAAATGTAAGAAAATTATGTGTGCAAATTGAAGAAGAGCTTATATGGCCTCAAGCAGGCTCATCGATAGGGGTACTGAATGATTGAGTCTTTCATGGGGGAGCTTGGCTACAAGAAGACTTCCTTGTGCTAATGGTTATTTTATAATCATGCTTTTATTTTTTGATGATATGCTCATTTTTGGCAAGAATGTGGCTAGAATCACTCAGTTGAAGCAAGGGATAAGCAAGGTATTTGCAATGAAAGTGCTTGGGCCAGCTAAGCAAATACTTGGCTTGCAAATCACTCGTGACAAAAAAAACTGAGAAGCTTTGGATGTCTTAAGAGGCATACATCCAAAAGTTCCTTGAACATTTATACAAGGACAATGCAACGCCTATAAGTACTCATCTTTCCATGAATTTTAAGTTAAGAACAAACCAATGTCCTTCTACCATTGGAGAGAAAAACGCTATGGTGAGTGCTCATGATGCCTCCGAAGTTGGCAGGTTAATGTATGCAACGGTTTGCACAAAATCAGATTTAGCTCATGTTGTTGGCTTAATTAGCAGATTTATCTCTAATACTAGCAAAGACCATTTGAGTGTTAATAAATGAATCATGAGATATCTGAGAGGTTCTGCTAATATGAAAATGTGTTCTGAACATGGGAAAGGTGAGCTAGTTGGAAATTATAATTCTGATATGGCTGGTGATATTTGTTCAAGAAAGTCTACTTCAAGTTACTTGATCATCTTTGCAGGGGAGCTGTTACTTGGAAATCATAACTACATAAATGTGTGACATTGTCTAGAACGGAATCAGAGTTCATTGCACCAATGAAAGCATGTAAGGAGTTGCTACTAATAAAGCATTTCATTCAAGAGTTGGGGTTAAATCAAAAGAGGTATGTCTTGTATTGCGACAGCCAAAGTGCAATCCATCTTGCGAAGAACCCAACCTTCCATGTTAAGTCCAAGTACAATGATGTGAGATACTATTGGATTCAAGATGTTCTCGATGCGAAGTTTCTCGAGTTGGATAGAATTCACACTAATGACAACGGCTCGGACACGATGACAAAGGCATTACCAAAGGGCAAGTTCGCCACCACTTCCACATAGTCAAGAGGGAGAGATCTGTTGGGCCATGAGTCACTTCCTATGTGGAAAAAACACTCATGTTTTATTTACCTTATTTTTATGGGGCAGCCCAAAGGCTCTTGGACCATTTACTTTTGGCTTCCTTTAGAAGTCTTTTACTCTTAGGCTTTATGAGCAGCATTGAAAGATTTGGAAGGCCTTCAACCACAAAAAAAGTGAGTGCATAGTGATTTTACAAAGTGTAGTCCTGGGCGTTTTTCTCATGTACAGTCTTCATCAAGTGCTCCAATTTAGCTTAAATTTGGACAGCACCTTTGGGACATCTAGCTCTCAAATCCAATGGTTGAACTGTCAATTTTTTCTCTCCTTTGTGAGATATAGACATTATACCGAGCCGTTATTTCTAGTGGCAAAAACTCACTCTTTTTCTCTTGGTTTGGTTGTTTTGTTGGTTGATCGTGTTTTGGTGGGTTGTGTACCCTTTGGTGATCATTGTAAGGGTATTAGTGTAACCATTCTTGATTCTAGTGGAGCACTTTTCTGGACTCGGTCCCCATGGATTTTACCTCTTTTACTTTGAGGGTTTCTCATGTAAAAGCTCTTGTCTCTCTCTTTGGTTTATTTGCTTAACTTGATCGTTTGCACTTTTTTACTTGCTTATTTGAATTCATTATGTGTAGTAATCTGGTTGTGGTTGAAACTAAATACCATTCACTTAGTGTTGGGTAATTGTTAGTATTGGGAACACCTTCTTTTCCCCTCACCCTCTTGATCGGCACCTTATACTGAATTGATAATATTGTTAGTTCTTGTTGATTCTAGTTTTTGCGAGGACTAGAGCATTCTGGTTTCCTGATTTAGTCACAGACCACGTGTTTGAATAATTTTGTTGGCTTATTGTCAAGATTTTCCCTTATGGTGGATTTTGATCTGGTTTATGATATAGTATGTCTAATTTAAGATGTCTCTATATATATCACAAGAACTATGTTGAGAATGAGCTATCAAATGGATGACTAAACTTCAAATTGTTTAATCTTGTTATAGTATTGTCGTTTAGTTAGGTTTCTTTAAATTTGAATAAGTTCTACTCTGAAGTCTCTCCTAACTGGAGTTGCTCAACATTTATTTTGGTAGAGAAAGAGGGGACAACACTGAAAAACAAACAACATAAAACTAAACTGAATTAGAATGAACAACTATAGACATCTCTACACCACTTAAGTCTTCAACCAAGATTCGTTTCGGTGTCCCGGGGGGTGCGTCCATTCGGTGGTATCCCAGCTGCAAAGGCATGCCATGTTTTGTTCATGGTTGTAGTGTGAGTACCTAACTTGCTAATCTTGAAGAGAAAGTAAAGCCTTACATTCACATAGAATGTGGCGACATGGGCCTGGGTTAATGTCATCGTTCAAGAGCATGTCCACAGAAAAGTTTTTGAATCAAGGTTGATAGACACTTTCTTGAACTTTTTGTCTCTCACAAGCTTGATATGTTCAAGTAGGGCTAGCAACTCC
>ONZA01006859.1:454-12872 GCA_900322205.1 Kewa caespitosa
GGATGAGATGATTGGAGCATGCGAGCTCAGTTAGTTTTCAATCAAAAACTAATGAACAATAGAAGTAGCTAGCTAGACTTAAATCATGTCTTTTTGAATTGTACTTAACTGGATTTTATTTTATTTTTTCAATATACATTTGACCCTTATACTCTTCATAATTTACTGATTTTGAAATCCAATGGAAGTACATGTAGAGATTTCTGTGATATTGTACTATTTATCGTGAGCACATGTCGGCTTGATAACTTCTCAATATTTTACTTTAAAGCTGAACTGCACTAAAATGACCTGAAGATAAGTTCAAAAAGTATTCATTCTTAAATAAGTGAATCTTTTGACAAAAAAGCAGTTACATGCAAATCCTTTTGCAATAAATAAATAAATGATCAATTTAAAAGAACATCGTCATAATCCCTGGAGAACATGAAAAAGAATGGCTTTAATGTGCTAAATCTCTAGAGAAGAATGATGCATCTCATCCAGTTATCAATGCAAAGTCCCATCTCATTATTTCCCGCTTTGAAGATAACAACTCCTTCAAACAATCAAACCTACTTTCCAATCCCATTGTCTTGAACCACCAAAACAGAGTTCATACACAAACCAACCTCTCTGTTTTGCTCACTCAAAATGCAAACTTCAAAGGGAATTCATTCAATCTTTCAAAAACCATCCTTTAAACCAACAAGGAAGAAACTAACAACCCTCCATTATCAACGGTACTGAACATCATGGTCGAATCTCCCTCGAAAACTAATCAACGACATCTCCAAACACCTCGTAACCAAACACGACATCTTGTCGTTCCGACATGTTTGCAAGAAATGGCGCCAACACTCTGTTCCTCCACCAACTAACTTCCTCTCCCCTCTTCTCCCCTTTTCGGTTCCGGTTTCCGATACTACGCTATCGCATTTACCGTTCCTCAACTCACAAACCTCTTTGGTTCTTCACGTTAACTCAGTTTATCTGATAACACCGTCTCAACCTCAACAAAATGAAGGTTCCTCTGTTTTTCTCAAGCCATGGATGGTCATGGTGGAGGAATCGAACCCGGGTAAACTCCGGGTTGGGCATGCTCTTACTGGGAAACGGGTCAAGTATTTCCCGCCAGAATTGAACTTGACCCGTTTCCGGGTCACGGAACTTAGTGAAGGGTACAGCATCAGTAACTCTGAGCATGTCCACAAAGTCATCCTTTGCTCTAACTTGAGTGGTGAATCAAGGAATTCCAATATAGGTATGCACAAAGTACTACATAAGTTATTTGGACTTTCCTTGCCCCATTAAATTATAGAAGTATATTTTTTTGGATTATAATATTTTTTGAAAAGTTGATCAGCTTCATCAACATTTACACTTCATGTATTATGGAAAAAGTTACCATATTTGTTTTTTTAGAGGTAAGTAATACATAGTAGAGTAGTAATAACTACTAGTTGATTTGATATTTCAGTTTTTATTATTTTATAGTAGGAGGGATGTACATTATACAGTTTTAATAACAACTTTTAGGTTTGGCAAATTAGATGTTGTTTGGAATTAAATCACTTTATGTGTTTGTTATTTGGATCAATGTATGCAGGTCCTGCTGTTCAAGCCATGGTTTATTACAAGGACGGCAGTCTAGGAAAACTCACCCTCAAGGAAGATGATGATGACGATGATGGTGATAGTGACACTGATGATGGTGACGGTGATGATGATGACGATGATGATGATGATGGAGGTTGTACATGGCAGCAACTCAGAGTACGTAGTGGAGAAAAGTGGTTCCTCTACTTAGACGACATCGTCTATTTCAAAGGGATGTATTGCGGGGTTGACAGAAGCGGAAAACTACACATACTTGATCCAAATTCAATGACTGTGGGGCCTGTTCTTGTATCCGACCCTCTTTTCCGGCGCAACTGGGGTTCGGTGAGGAGGAAGAGGCTAGTGGTGGACCCCACGACGAGGCAGCTCCACCTAGTGGTGAGGGAGCATGTGCATGAGAAAGCACGGTTCAAGGTGTACACGTTCAATGAGGGACACAAGAGGTGGGATGTGGTAGAGGGTATAGGAAGTGATAAGGTGTTGTTTGTGGGTTTAACTCATTGCTTCTTTGCTAGGCCTAAGGATTTTAGTGGTTGTGATGTTGAGATTGGGAATTGCATTGTGTTTGTTGCTAATTGTTTTACTCAGTACTGTAAGTGTGACTACCCTGACCGGATATTGTTCGGCAAGGAGGATCAACATGTCGGCATCCATCGATTGGGAGAAGAGGATAACTTCTGCTTGATCTCGTGCTACCCTGGTTTTTCGCAAATGATTTGGCCTCCTCCCACTTGGTTCTCACCAAAACAGTAAGTAATACTTTTCTCTTGGAAGATCAATACTCAATAGTGCGATTTGATCGAATGTTATCTTCTATTGTGTGCTTGTGTGCGAGCGAGTTTTTTTTAGTTTCTTGGCTTTATTTGAAGTTAACCGATATACTGTGCAACTGCAAACCTCCAAGCATGATTGCCATTGATCAAATAACTTGTCCTCACAATGGAATGGATCTTAAATGAACATTTGTGATAACTTTGATCTGTTTAGACTTTAGCATTGCGCTCCTGAATTCCTTGCGCTACGTCATGAGATTTCAACATTGATCTCATAGTTTCATATATAGTAAATCACATGCCTCATGCATTCAAGTGATCACCACTCGTTTGTTTAAATGTTACTTGTGACACCAACAAACTGCACGTAGTTTAGGCGCAGCATTCATGATAGTGCATATTTGTTTTGAATGTATTTGGTAGTCCTATAGCAAGCGCAAGCAACATCGAGCAATTTGCAATATTTGAGTTTATTAATTTTCATACTATTTCTCATTGAAAGGGTGGCAGCTCCTACCATCTCAACCATTTCAATGAACTAAATGCATGTGTGAATACTAAGCAGCAAGTCACGTTTTAAGAGTCATTCCTTGATTATTAATCAAAATAAAAAGTAAAAGATATGAAATACAGTGGCCCAGCTTGCTAGGGTAATGTTCAACATTGAGATATCTTTGTTTTGTTTGCTTGTGCAGGGAATATGATAATGAGAAAGACATGACAGAATCCGACGTTTCCGATGAAGGATCTTCTGAAGCAAACTGCAGCAGTAAATCAAGCCTTCCCGATGAGTATGAAGAAGGGATCCTGACAGATTCATCAGGTAGTGGCACCTCCACTGAAGAAGAAGAAGATGACGTTGATGTTGAAGAGATATTATCAGACTGCCAAGAGGCTTCCAAAGTAAGCAGTAGTGATGACACATCCCTTTCTGATGAGGACGACGAAGAAGATGCTGATGCAGATTCCTCAGAAGATCAACCTCATGGAGAATGGGCACAAACAAATTCATCCGAAGAAGTTCAACCACATGTTGCTGAAGGAGAGGCACATATACATTCCTCCGAAGTTGATCAACCACATGCTTTTGAATCCAAGTGCACTGATGAACCTAGACATATCTCTTCTGAACGTGTAACTGATGAGCAAACAGCGAGGAATCTTTCTGGCCCCCCTATGACAATTGGTTTTGAAGAGCGAATCCCGAGGACTGCTTCCAGGATAAATGATCCGGCACATGACCATGGTAAATTCAAGTACTATTTCTGTGTTGACTTCAAATTATTCGTAACCTCATGTCCAAAGTTCTAGATATCCAAACCCAATTCATTGTTATTAGAATCTGATTTTCAGTTACATGGAACTTTCATGTCGGACTTTGGGATATCCAACTAAGCAAGTCATTTGTGTTTCTGTTAAGTGATCATAATATACATCATCTTTGAATAGGATATTAGTGGATTCCTTTGTCAATATAAATTACATGGCCTAAGTTTTATAACAAAAGCTCGGAAATAGGAATACATACATTCTATACACAAGCCCTGAAAACAAATGAGAAGATGAAACCTTTCGGGTGTAGTTTCTACATAAGAATAGTTTTATTTCATCGATAGGATGTTTCGTATACCTCCAAATTCATGTTTGAAAAGTGAAAATAGATATCCGTAACAGATCCAGAAAAGGTGCGAAATTGTTTTGCAGATCCGCCGTTAAAAATCAAATGTTTGGTACTTTCGTCAGATTTTACATACATTCGTATTTTCTGAGCACTCTATTAGCATCATTGCCAACTTGGTTTCTTAATTGTCCAACTTCATGCATATTAAAGCAGATATCTTAGAAGATAAAGTCTTCTTAACACCTATGACTCCTTCTGCAACTCAGGTAATCATTCCACAGTTCTCATTTAGCTGCAGTCCTTTTGCTCTCCTCAAGACATAAACTTTGTAATCGTCTTCTCTTTTTGTGGTGTTGTAGTCTCTTGGGAACTTAGTTTCAACCATCAAGTTCCAAGGGGTGGATATCAAGTCTCATCTACTGCCAACTCTGCAAACTATTTGGGCCAAACATGGAAGCTTAATAAGTGAAGATACCGTGCGCAGCAAGGAAATGCTAGCTTGTGCCTTAGAATCATTGGCAAAGATGACAATCACTCTTCAAAACAGCACCGTAAGGACCTTGACTGAATCTCGAGCTGATGAACTGAGATCAAATCTGTGTGACCTTCAACGCGTGGGCTTAAAAATTGACTGGCTAGTTCCCATTGTGGACAAGGCTTTGGCTCTCCAGAAAAGCAAACCCTTGATCGAGTCCCTAGTTGCTCTTGAAAAAGAGAAGGCTGAAGCTGATGAGAAGGAAAAGAAGTTCCTTGCTGAAAGTGCTAAGGTGAAGCTAGAAATTGAGGAGAAAAAAGCTCGTTTGTTTGCCGGGATGCCTTTTGCGGAGCCAATAGATCTAGATGAGTACTGCTTAGGAGGACTGTGCTGATTTGGTGACAGCGTAACTTTGTTTCTCACGTTATGGACACACCTTAGCCTTATGTAATATATTTTGGGGTTGATATCAGTAGGAAGATGATTTGCTGCTTGTGCTATACAGTCTGCAGCATCTTTTGTTAGTTCCAGGTGGTACATTATAGAAGCAGCTGGTTAGTTTGTTATTTTGATGCGTTTTTACAAGACGATGTTTGATCTGCATGCATACAGCATACAAGAGTCATATAAGTAGAACTTGGTACTTAGCACCAGCTGTTCGTCTCATTTGCATGTATGCAATTGATCTATTTCATCAAATCACTTAATGTTCCATCCTGTGTCACTCCCTAAATTTCAAGATAAAAGTCACGTCTTTATTTATTATGTCGGGTTCGTGTCAACCCATTTACTTAAAAAGGCCAAAACACCTAACTTGAACCCGCTCATTTCGTATCGGATTGGTATCGAGCTGTCTTATCGAATCAGCTTTTGCCGGTCATAAATAAAATACAATTTACTTTCCTATCCTATCCGATCCAATTCAAAGTCAGTCTATTTCAATTTAGTCGAATTTAAAACCTCCTCCTCCAAGACGAATTTTATAAAAGTCACTCCTTAAAGCTAAAAGTCACCTTTTTATAACATCCCTCGACAACACCCCCTCTCTCTCAAGGAAAGAAGAATCAGTTCGAAACCCTCGACCCATATCATTTATCGCATCGGATTAACTTTTACCAGCCCTACACAATTCATTTTCCAATCCGATCGAGTCCAAAGTCTATCATTTCAATTTACTCGAATTTCAAACCTTCTCCTCCAACACGAACTTATAAAAAGTCACTCCCTAAAGCTAAAAGTCACCTCTTTATAATGTACGTCCAATCTGATCAAATTCAAAGTCAATCCATTTCAATTTAGTCGAATTTAAAACCTTCTACACCAACACGAATTTTATGAAAGTCACTCCCTAGAGCTAAAAGTCACCTCCTCATAACACACATCAACAACACCGCTCTCTCACTCTCAGAGCCAGATCGGAAAAAATGTCGACGACCACCGGAGAACCACCGCAACAACCACCGTCATCCTCCTCCTCAACCGCAACAGCACCACAACAATACACCCCATACCGGCACTTCAAAACCCTAACACCACACAAACGAGCAATCTCATGCGTGAAATTCTCAAACGACGGAACCCTACTGGCCTCAACATCCCTCGACAAAACCCTAGCCATCATCTCAACCCAAACCCTAACCCTAGTCTCTCTCCTCACCGGCCACTCCGACGGCATCTCTGACCTCGCCTGGTCCTCCGACTCCCACTACCTCTGCTCCGCCTCCGACGACAAGACCCTCCGCATCTGGGACTCACGCGCCGCCGTCCCCTCCGACGCCGCCGTCAAGACGCTCCGCGGCCACACCGCCGCCGTGTTCTGCGTCAACTTCAACCAGCCCTCCAACCTCATTGTCTCGGGTTCGTTTGACGAGTCGGTTCGGGTTTGGGACGCCAAGACGGGACGGACCGTTCGTGTGATAAGTGGGCATTCGATGCCGGTTACGTCGGTGAGCTTTAACCCGGACGGGTCGATCATTGTGAGTGGCAGTCATGATGGGACTTGTAAGATTTGGGATACGAAGACGGGCGCTTGCTTGAAGGTGTTGGTGGAGAGTAGTCGGACCGCGGTCTCTTTCGCTAAGTTCTCGCCTAATGGGAAGTATATTCTCGTCGCCACGCTCGATAATTGCCTTGTGAGTGTGGTTTTCTTTGGAGGTTTCCATTGTTCGTTTAGTTGTCGTTGATCGGAATTATGTTTGTTATAACTGTTTTTGTGTGATCATGAATGTAGGAGAGTTGGGTTTCGGAGTTTTAGCTGCTTGTTGATGTTTATGTGTTGTGGAGATGTGGAAAGTCGGTGTTTTGATCGTAGAAGCTTAGATTGTGGATTCGTCGTATGAACAAATGAAGTCGGGTTTTAGGTGGAAAATTTTGCTGCACATTGGTCCTGTGTGGTGTAAGATGATAGCTTTTGTGACTGTTTCGAGATTGGGCTTGTGTCGGATTGTTAGTTAGGATAAAGTAGATGAGGCTTTTTGAATATTAGCTGCTTAGTGATCATAGATACTTGTTAGAAGTTAGATTGTGGATTCGTTGTGTATCCTAATGAAGTCGGGTTTTAGTTGTTAAGTTTGTGCTGCACATTGGCCTAATTTGGTGAACGATGATCCTTTTTGGAGGCTGTTTGGAGATTCGGCTTGTTTCGAGGATTGTAATGTAGATGGATATTAGGTGTTCAGTGGTAGTTTTGTGTTGCAGAATTGTGAAAATCGAGCATATGGTTCATCTAGGAGACTAGGATTGATAGAATTGCTAATGTTCTTAACCCTTAGTGGGTAGCTGAGTTGGTGAATGCTATGAGAACTATTCCGGATATCACAAGTGCGAGCCCCCTCAGGGAAAATGGAGGTTTTACTGATCTTTAACTATAGGGCCCATGGGATTAGTGAGGCAAATATCGGTTATAGATGTTGTCTACAATATAACGTTCTTAGTTTGTGGATTTACAATAGCACCAGAAAGTAGGGATCATATTGTGTGGTGGTTGGGAAGAACTGATTTTCTGTTTCCTGGTTTTCTGAGTAGACTTTGCAGTTTTATGTTTTCCCCCACAACTTGGAAACCCAGTGATGACTCTGTACCTTTAAGTTGCTTGTGGGCTTGAAACTTGGAAAGATCCAATCTTTTAGTTGTTAACATCATTAACTTACAGAGCACAAATAATATCTCTTGCATCTTTACTTCACGCAAATCAGTTTTCTATGTTATTGATGATCTTAGTGCTGAAATTCTGCATGATTGACTGTGATTTGGTCTTAAGCGATCCTTTGCGTGAAATTCCAAATGGTTAACTCTGTGCTTTGGTCTAACCTGATGTTCTCATGGTTCTGTTCTTTTTATATGCAGAGGCTCTCAGACTACTTGGCAGGGAAATTCTTGAAAACGTACCAAGGGCATACTAACAAGGTTTACTGCATAACCCCGACTTTCTCAATGACTAATGGGAGGTACATCGTCAGTGGGTCGGAAGATCACTGTATTTATCTGTGGGATCTCAAGGGAAAGAATCTTCAGAAACTCGAAGGTCACACTGATACTGTCATCTCTGTTTCATGTCATCCAAAACGCAACATGATCGCCTCAGCAGGTCTCGACAATGACAGAACTATCAGGATTTGGGTTCAGGATTAATTTTCGTCAGTGATATCCTTGTAGTTCATGCTTTTGCTGTTACTGTCATAGATCTAAGTGTAAATGTAAACTAATCATTGAACAGTGATTCATAAGAACTGTTCCTCCTTCCTGTGCCAAGTACAAAAAAGAAAAAAAATAAAATAAAGGGTGATTTGTAGTTTTGTATACAATGAGTCATATAATATACTACATTTTTGCATTGAGCTCAAGGTGGCATTTCCCATCCCCATTCATTGATATACTGTCCCCTTGGTAAAGTGGTCATTGGCATCATAATACCAAGAGGATTACATACGAGGAAATTACCATCCTTATTTCAGATCATCAAAAAGTGTCTCGACCCAATCTTGTGCCATCTTTGCAACAAGGATATTTAACTTTGATAACATATTGAGTCACAACAGGATGTTTATATTCTTTGTTGAAATTTCGAACCGGGATGGAGTTTGTGCAGGAAATATGTTGCGGGCTAAAAAAAAAACGAGTTAAATTTCTGGAGAAATTAATGCTGGAACAAACTTGAGGTATCTATTATCGCAAAGAGCAGAGCTTCTCAATCGGAAATAGCGCCTTTAATCGCTTGGCTAGTGAATTATGCTATTTCAGTTTCTCACTGCTGCTGGTCTGTTGCTACTTACATTGTTTTGTGCTTTCTCTCTTCTAGTATTTACCTTTTGATGAATCAGCCTGTTTTCTTTGTCATGAATTGGTCATTTTTATTGTCTCTAAAAGTATTTCTCGCGCAAACAGTACAGTTGAAACATGAGAAACATAGCGATTTGAAGGGATCAGGGGAAGCAAGTTTCCTGAAGAAGATGAAATCAGATATCCTTTCAGATGTATTCTGTTGAGTCTTATTGGTTAGATGAATGAGCCTCACACTAACATTTACATGATTTAGCTCATATTGATTTCCCAGCAAGGAACTGGCTGTAGAAGTACAACGCTTCACGCGGCTTGTATTCTGGCACTGTGTGTCCCGCACCCTGCAACAAAATAGTCATGTCAGGTAAGATTTAAACAGAAATATTGAGCAAGCAAATTCTTGGACCAACCTTTATAGTAAGAAAAGTGAGATTCTTATCATATCCCTGTGTAAACCTGCAGTTGAAAAGTTATTCCGATGTTAGTAAACTCTTCACGCGCAAGGTGGATGCATCCATAATTACTACAATGCTAGGCAAAAGTAAACATGTCAGTACCCAGAAACTTGTCCATTGCAAGTCCATGGCCTCCATTCGTCTACAACTGTGTAGCCAACAGATCTTGTCCATGCTTCGCTACCAGTGTAAGGAACGCACATATCGTGGTCTCCACTGTTAGATGTTTAAAACAGAAAAAAAGCACATCAGCATTTTGTTCAAAAGTCCTTTGATTCCAAGTGTTCTTTAAGTCTGCTTACTATACCTATATATGAGGGCCCGATAGCCCCTAGAAGTAAGGTTTTTGTGGTACTTAATCATGCTTCCAGCGTCATGATTGAATGAAATACGGTCTGTGCACAGGTCCCAGCGTCCTGCCACACTTTCCTGGATCATCAGAAGAGTAATGAAGGTGAATTTATGAACAAGTTAACACTTTTTGACATCAAAGGAGATAGTATGGTCAAACGTTGACCTCTTCCGCGTGAACGGCGTTTCTCACTGCCTCGTTGTTCAGCCATGAAGTTGCAACTTCATCATCCTTAACACAAATTCCAAATTTTGCTATGAGAATGAATGTTCAAAAATCAGCTTCAGTGAAGCAAACATAGACAGCAAACAAGGAGGGAAAATTATTACAATGCAAGGAACATTGCCACTGTTGGATAGCTGTGGCCAAGTGGGAACAATGCCGTCTCTGACAGGAGCTCTTAGAGGCCAAGCACGACCAAAAATTCGTTTCCTGACAGGGAGAGGCCTATCGGTTTCTCCCAGTTTCCTAAAGCTGGATGGTAATCTCAGATTACTAGCAGTCCTCACATTGGCATCAGGGCCATGATAGCACGGCTCCAGAATGTCATATATATTCAACCCATCAACGTCCTGCCATTAATTGATTGGAGAAATGCAGATAATAAGTCAAACAGATCTTGGATGTTAAAGTTGATTTCTTAATAGAAGAGGATGCAAGGTGTCACCTCGTCAACTTTGCTAAGCAATAGCTCGCAACCCTGAGAAGCCGGATTATAGTAGTTTCCTTGGCATTTGTTGGTGACTTCCTGCAGAATACAAAGTCAATAATGTATACGCCTGTGATTTCTTGTTTTAATTAAGCCTGGTCCAAAACTCTAGTTTTAAGAATGCTAATCTAGAGTTTAAGATGACGGTTTCAGAATCATCTTATATTTGTGTTTAATGAATCAATTTAATGAAATGTCGCTTGCCTGATATAGATCTTCTGAGATCAGGCCCATCCCATGGGCAAATGGTACAAGAGCATTTCCATCGAACATCGGGTCTGTAACTCCATTACCAACCATATAACCCTGCAAATATTGACTGTGAGCCATTCGAATTTGAGCATGCAATATTCATAGAGAAGTATACTGCACGTACCTTGAGGTTGATGACAGGCTTCAAACCAGCATCAAGTCCTGTAATTACTCCACAATATTACTCTCCACATCCAGCAAATTCCAAGTATTCACGTTTGAAGATCTAATAAAGAGATACCTTTGACAACTTCAAAAGCAAGGGTGGGCACGTAAATTCCAGCGTATGACTCGCCAGAGATGAAGAATGGGTTGGCGAGGAACTCTTGATAGATAGCGAACCACTGTATCACACCAATAGCAAATAGTCAGAAACCTAAAACTTCCGTCATTGTCTAGAGCTAAGTGAAATATAACACTAACGATTCTGAATTCTGATTCAGTCTGAAAAGTCAGGAACAACCTTGAGCAAGAATGTGTGAGTATCAGATGCAGTTTTGAGGTCTCCAGTAATGTAGTCACTTGTGTTTCCTGAGTAAGAATACCCGACACCAGCTGGGGAGTCTAAGTAGATTACGTTGGAAACCTGAAAATGCAAATATGCGATAAAATTGAGTCACATTGATGATCCAAACACCGTTTTTTTGCCAAACTGATTCGGAGCTTGAGGCGGGGATGACCTTGGACCAGCTGTATGGATTTAGATGCAGCTTTGGTAGGCCTCCCTTAGTCTTTGCTGCCTCAAAATTAAAGGGCCCTGCGAAATGCAGTAACAAACACTTTCAAATGAATATTCTTTAAGCAGGACAGCCTTTTCCTTTCGACATTGTGATGCATGTGCGTGCTAACACAAAATGGACAACTTTTTTCATTGGATTTATGAACAGAAAATCATTTATGGGTGTGTCAAAAGTTAGCACTTTGATCATAATCTGCAATGAATTAATTCTTTGAAGTAATGAGAACCCCAGAAACTGAATCAACCAGAACCTAGCACAACAGAAACAAACTTCATTTTGGCTGAAAGAATTACCATGCTCATAGACAAACCCATCGAAGCTAGAGCATCCAGGTCCGCCGTTGAGCCAAAGAACAACAGGATCCTCTGACGGGTTCCTCTCTGATTCAACAAAGTAGTAGAACAATTTCTTGCCGTGACTCTCGTCAATCGTCACATACCTTCATCATCCAATATAGAGAAAGATGTCAAAAACCATAACAGCTAAGAAATACACCTAATCCAAGAGCATGAATACTACCTACCATCAAGCTGAATAATAATTGCCTCACATTATTCGCACACAATGAGAACCACACACATCAATACTAGACAAATTTACAAACAAGGGACAACAGACTAATAGTTGGGTAACAACAAAAAGCACATAAATGTATCTAATTTTTTGAAACTTCTCAAAATGAGGCACCCAACCAATAAACATATTCCTGTGCACAACTGATCCTATAGTGTATAACTTCAGTAATCTAGTTTCACACACCACAAGCAATCCATAAAATGCTCAAAACATCATTATAAACTCAATACAGATTGCAAAAGCGTGCAGAAAAGATTAAGAGTGAACCCAAGATTACAGGAAACACAGAAATGATAGCAAACATTGATTATACATGAATCATTATGATTATGCTTTGATATGAATTATGCTGGTTGTCTATGACTTCATACTTTATTTGTCATTTTACTTTGATCCAAGACTATAGTCCATTAGAAAATGAGCACAAAACGAAATAAATACTAATAGGAGCAACAAAAAGAAAGAAAACAATATGGACTGCAGAAAACACATAAGAATATACTGTAGGTCTGGTATAAAACGAGTTTACGATACAATGAGGGTGAATTAGCGGGGAGTACTTAAAAAATCTTCATTACTATAAACCCA
>ONZA01006860.1:22835-33867 GCA_900322205.1 Kewa caespitosa
CCCTTCGCCCCCCCCCCCCCCATGAAAGCCAGTAAAAGTCCCTCCATCTAGCGACCCACAACACCTACATCACGAAAACCTAATCCGTTTCGTGGATGCTCTCCCACCACTTTGTCATATCCTTCCTCATACCCTCATCAATATTAAGCGTAGTCATGTCACTTGGTATTACCTTCATCCAAATTATTTTTATTCCACTCCAGCTAGGAGTAGATCCTTTTGGCCCTTCTAAATCGTGCATCACCAAATCTTCTTACCACATGACCAAACCAACCGAATCGATTTACACTCACCTCATCGACTTATCTTCAATATAAACATCTTTTCTCTTTAAAACATAAAAGTCACCCGAAAATATTTTAATGAAATATTAATCCCAATCGAACCTAAATTATTATAAAAAAAATTTTAAAAAGAAAGAAAAGGAAAATCGAAGCGTACCATCTCACTAAACTAGTTTACCCATCCCTCTCATCTCATTTCCCATCTCACACCCAAACCTAGCAATGGCGATCGCCGGGCTCCACCGCATCTCCTCCCACCTCCGCCGCACAACCGCCACTCCCACCACCTTCTCTCTCCTCCACTCTCACACCACCGCAACCACCGCAACCGGCGGGTCGAAGAAAGTCGCCGATCGGATAGTAAAGTTCTCGGCGATCGACGTCGAAGGAAACAAGCGTGACGTCATCGGTCTATCAGGCCAAACCCTACTGAAAGCCCTAGCGAACCAGGGGCTCATCGATCCGGCCTCGCACCGGTTGGAGGAGATCGAGGCTTGTTCCGCTGAGTGCGAGGTCCACATCGCTCAGGAATGGCTCCAGAAACTCCCCGAACCTAGCTATGATGAGAAGTACGTCTTGACCAGGAACCAGCGCAACCGTGTCTTGAACAAGCACGCCAGGTTGGGCTGTCAGGTCGTTCTCTCCGATCAGCTTCAAGGTATGGTTGTTGCTCTTCCCGAGCCTAAGCCCTGGGATATTCCGTAAGTTTTATAGGGCTTTGCGGATTGGCGTTGTTGTTCGTTCATTCGGTGATTATGATGATGATAATAATGATGTCGAAATCAAAGGATTTGTGTTACAATGTCATGGATTAGTTTTTGGTATTTTTATGTAATTGCTGTTGACATTCGGGGGAAATCGTTGCAACTTTTGACTTCCTGTTGTTTTGCTTGAACTATTGAGCTATGAATCGGAGGATTTTGTCAATTCGGTTTAAGCTTTTGGATATTCGGTAATGTTAGGGTTTGCGGAGGTTTTGTGGCTTGTGATTCACGCCAGGGACGTTGTTGTTCGTTCGCCTTGTGTTGATGATAATAATGATGTGAAAGGATTTAGTTACAGTGTCATGGATGTGTAATTGTTGTTGACAATGGAGAAATTGTCCAAACTTTTAATTTTGCTCTTCCTAGTTAGCTGTTGTTGCTTGAACTTTGAGCTTCAATATCAGGAAGTTGAGTATTAGACTAATATTCAAGGTGATATCTTATTCCCTGATAGTTGGACAATTTGATTATGATTATCGGTTACTGCTGTTAATATATGTGAGGCTGTTGGCAAGATTTGGGGAAATTGTTGCAATTTTTGGACTTGGTTGCTACTTGATTATTGCTGCTTGAACTCTAGTTATGGCAATTTGTTTGGGTTTTGACTTTGAATATTGGCTTGATAGAATATTAGGCTTTTCGATCCTAAGCCGTGGGACCTTCTGTAAGAATAGGTTTGATCAAGTTTGCAAGGCGCAAAGGGGCGTCGTTGTTAGTTCCCTCATAATAATGAGGGGATGCTTAATAGTCAATACTAAGTTTTTCTCTCCCTTCAAAAATAAAAACATTAAGTTTTTCTCTAGTTTTATTGCTTTTTGTTTGCAGCTTATGGTCTTTATTACATTCTTCATTACCCTACAAAATACATGGCTATTAAATGATGTAGCAGTAGAAAGTTCCCTCGTATGGATTCATGCTTCTTTCTTCATTAAGAAAGAGCATGTTGTTCATTTAAGCGAGTAAAAATCATTGGATGGTATCCTAGACAGTTCATCAGTGCTATAATTTTGAGGTGGTAGACCTTGTTTTAAAACTAGGACATAGTAGTGGATTTTTGGTTCCCCATTGCTCCTTCATGGGTTTGCTCGAAGTTAAATATGGGGATTTGGTCAGTTTGTTGGAGTTTCGACTCTGAAAAGTAGAGTTCAATGGTCATTTAAGTAATTTTCTGTTACAGCAATTGAGGACCTTTTTCTTTTTCTTGCTTTGTCGACTCTGTCGCCTATGATACGATGTGTCTTTCTTAACTTATTTTATAGTATTTTTGGAGATCTGATGCTGTTCTCTGATCTGTGAGCTATTTGTTGACTGCTACTTGTTTGTGGGTTTTCGAATTTGTTTGATTAGTGTAGGAAACTTTTGAATAGACTGTTCTTGTGCTATATGCGTCAAAGTGGGACTGCCAGCAATTAGCAAGTTATACTTAAACTTGGTAGGGGGAGAGATCCGAAACTGGTTTGTAATACCTGTTTTTCGCTCTTAGAGGTGGAGCAAGTAACTTGATATTTCATTTGTGGTGTTTGAAAAGGATATTGATTGAAATGCTAGGCAGGGTTAACAACACTCAATGGAAATTGAATCGATTTGTCATCTTTTCCTTCTGACTTGTGCAAAAGCACGCGTGGAAATATCGTATGTGCAACTATGAGATATAGAAGAAAAGGCAAAATCGAAGAAGTTGTGAGAGACCATTAAGTTAATCCATGAGGAAACTGAACCTTATGATTTATGGGAAGCAAAGGAAAGAGAGGGACCTTTAAGCCAATCCATGCTGAAGCTAAGAGTTGCATATTTTGATTGGGATGTTCGTCTCGAGCTAAGCCGAAGAGCCTTGGGTGGGGGTTAAGAGGAACAGGAGAACTCTCAATCACTCCAAGTGGGATTCGAACTTGGGTGGGGAGGATACCTTGCTAAGTCCTTTGTCATTAGGGCCATCGGACAGTCTTAATAGTGAATACTAAGTTTTTCTATAGTTTGATTGATGCTTGTTTGCAACCTATTCTTCGTTATCCTACAAAATACAGGGGCTAATTGAGGTAGATGTATCAACAAGAAAGTTTCTTTTGCTCTCCCTCTTCGCAGTCCCCTATGAATCATGCCTTCTTTTGTTCTCCGGGAAAAAGCGAGATTTTTTTCTCTTTTAAGCCTGTAAATTTCATCAGATGTTTATCCTATAGATATATCAGTATTGTAGTTTGAGTAGTTGGGTCTCTGATTTGTGGCATCTTGGTCTCTTGTTTCATCATTCTGTAATTTTCTTCTCATTTTGGTCCACTTTGATAAATCTAGTGACATTTGATCAGGATAATTTTCTCTTGGTTCATATGCAATGGTCAAATATTTGGCTGGGTGCTTTCTAGAACACAAGGTATGATGGGGACATTATTAGTGGAAAGGATGAGTTATTGAGTTTCTCGTCTCACATCGTGGAACTATAGGTATTTTATTGGGGATATCATTTGCCAATTGGTTGGGAATATAATTGGTGCTAAGAACTCACCAGCTCATAGGATAGGCAAGTTAATTGATGGAAATGATGCTGGTGAACTATGGTTCACTGTTTGGAAGCACTCAGTAATCGCATCAGTTTTGTCAGGGATTGAATCTCCTTGGACTCTGGTCAGTGAACTTAGCTTTGGCCAACATCTACCTGTTATTACTTCAAAGCATATATCTTACTGTTAACTTTATTACTTTATATAGCTCAAACAAAGATATTACATCTTTCCTCAATTTTTTTTCTAAATGCTTGGAAGGAAAGGATTTTCAGCTCCATTCTGCTATGTGGAGTGAATTACTACTAGTTAAAAGTGTCCATGGTTGCATGACTATGTAATTCTTTCCTCTCCTTATTATCCCTTCCCTTTTTACAGATGTCTCGTCCAAGCTCCATCTTGTTCCTCATTAAATGTGCCATGTTATGTTCCTTTGAGACATGATCCTTTTTATTGAACGTTTTGTTCCTAATTTGAACTTTTTGTCTGGACTCGTATGAGTGGTCGTCTATTTTGATACTGCTTAATTACCATTTTCACCTGAACTTGACACTTGTGTAGCAGCTAGCTGCCTCCTTGTACAATGTAGGTTCTCATACCTTAGCATTCCAGTCAGGAATCTGTGATCTTTACAACTATGTTTGCTGGTGAGGTCCTTTTGTGATATTGGTCTATTAGCAATCCTTAGACGTTGAGATTTATTCAGTCTAGTGTCTCTATAGCAGTGAAGAAGTTTGTGTTGAAAGTGTATAGTTTGAGTGGGAAAATTTCGTATTCTAGGCAACACTTACATAGTCATCATGTAACTTGCACCAGCAGTATTTGTCCAGTCTTATCAGTTCCTTTGATCAATTGACGATGCGCCCAAGCATTAGCAACGACTTATTCTGGCACATTAGATCGCGGAGGCGAATATGCTCTCTTTGTTTGCTTGCTACAATAAAATTACTAGCTTGTAGGAGTATAACATAAAGACAAGCAGTAAGACGTTCTTGCCATTTTATGATTGAGAGCTTGTGTATAGGTAAGTGTTAATGTTCTCTTAATCTGCTGATTGCATCAGGCCATTCTGTTTTGTGGGAATCAGCCCTTCATAGCCTCTTTTCTGTATTATGGTCATGAAAATGAGGGTCGAAATGTTGGTGAGAAGAGACTAGGGTTAATGGGGGATCTTCTTTCTTTCACTGTGTTTCGACTCCATGGCACCGGATTTGACGCACTTCCCTGACGTCTTTGGTCCAGCCTTTGTTTGACTCCACCCTGCCACCCTGGCCACTTTGGTCCAGCCTTTGTCCCGACCGTTTCTGAGTTTGTTTCAGTTGCTGCGTTCTTTGAGGTTCTGAATTCGCATATGACTACTAGAATGTTGGGTAAGAAATGATCTGATTTCTGCTTACCAGCTGTGTTTTGGTACGTCTTGCATGAACATGGTCCTTCGGATAGACCAATTTTTAAAGGGCAACTTTTATATATTTTAGGGTTGACTTGATCTTACACAAAAACAAGTGTACTATACCACTGCCCCAAAATGAATTTATGATAAGTACCGTGATGCCATACCAAAAATACTACTGTTAAAATAGTCGTACTATGCCATTGCCCCAAAATGAAATTCATTCAAATCCTAAGTTGAACCGTCCAACTCAAATTGCCCATCTAGTGATTAAAGAATTAGGAATCCTCCACATTAAATTATGAAGATCCCAGTTAAAAAAAAAAAAAAAAAAAAAGAAAAAAGAAAAAAGAAAAAACAAGAGACAAAAAAGAAAGGAAGAAGTACTTAACAAATGGGCTTATCTTTTGGGCCTTCTGAAAGAAGTTTAGTTAGGGTTAGTGAACGGGGCAAAGCTTTATAAAACCCTACGCTATCTCTTCCACGTTTGCAACCCTCCTCTTCTACATTAGCCGTTTCTCTCTTTTCCTCTCTCACTTCCTCTCTAATGGCGTTTTTAATAACCAAAAGCTATCAAACATAAGTTTTGTTATTGCTAAGCAAGGTAGCTTCTTGTTTGGGTCTCAATAATCTCATTAACCCAAACAATTTATCCTCAAATTGGAGCCTTGCAAAACTGTAATCCAGTATCACTCGCCTGGTTTTGAACCTCCTGATCTATCAGGCCCTTTTACTACTGGAACATTCCTTTTCTTCTCTTCAAATTCATCCTTTTTTTTTTTGGAATTTGTTTCAGTATATATAAGCAAACGCACTCTGTCCCTAAACAGATACAATGTTTTGAGGCAATTTCTTCGTTTGCGATATTAATTCTGCTTCCAATATTACTCGCCCTTTTGATCTTTTTTTCATGGTCTTTTTGGGCACATGGTTGGATCACATTAATTATGGAAAAGTGAATATCTTTCTAGAGGATTATAGCAAGAGATGCGTATTTGCGTCTGTAATTAAGTTTAAGAATTATCGTATATCATTATTCATGACGTCAAAATAGTAACTAGATACATATGAACAACCAAGCATAGACATGCTCTGGAGGTAAGGGTTGTGAGATCGTGTGATTGGCATATTGGCCTTGAAATTAAATCTTAGTTGCCCATTTGATCTTCGACATTTTCAGGATATTAAAAACCTCTAAGTATATGGTTAAAAGGCAAAATAATTTTAATTTTGTTTCATTTTGGAAACTAGTTCTCTTAATATGAAAATCAGTTTGGTTTGGAAATTTGACCTGAAAAGCAACCATAGTATTTGTGCGTGACTCAACGATAGTAAAGATCCTTTTGAGGCTGGGACATTATTAAATTATAAAAAGATCAAGATGGTGAGTGGGGTCTATTTTTACATTTATGTTGAGTATGTGGCTGAAACAAATTAATCTGAATTAGGTGAGTAATTGTCTAAGCTAATCTAAACTTGGTCGATATTTGACATGACGTATGAATTGAATTCTGTCCAAGTTGACACATTGAATGAGGTGATTAGAATTTAATTAGAACCTTTATTTTTTTTTATTTTTTTTGAATTTTGAAAACCACAACAAATAGATTTTGAATTTAAATCAAGTAATATTCAATTAGAATTTACTTATTTAATTCATGCATGATTTAAAAGTTCAATCAATGTCGCGAGAATGAATTCAATTTGTAGTGTTTTGTACCTAATTCAAAAGATTCAATTAATGACCTAGAACGCCTATATGGCCTTTGGTCTTAAATGGCCTACATGGTGGTACCGGACACGTGTTACGCTTTGAAAGAAAAGGCCCAAAATGGGTTATAAAATGTGTTCCTAAGGGCAACTGTCGCTATAGGTGAGGCTTATATTGATGTGCACCCCATTGAAGGCCAACGTGGTGGTACCGGACGTGTGTTGCGCTTTGAAAGAAAAGGCCCAAAACGGGCTATAAAAGGTGTTCCTAGAGGCAACTGTCGCCATAGGTGGGATTTATATTGATGTGGGAACGCACCCTAATGATGGGTTGCCCAACATCCACTGGGCCCCGGGACGCCCTAGAAATGGCCCGGACCGAAGGATATAAGTCTCGAAAATCGGCCCTCGGGAGTCTGGAATGAAAGTTGACGAAAACTGTGTCACGGACAAATATGGGCCATAGGATGCCATTGAAGTCCGTTTCGGACATTGATTTGGTCCAAAATGGCTTATATGGTGGTCTCGGACATGTGTCGGGCTTTGAAAGAAAATGATCAAAATGGGGTGTTAAAGTGTTCCCGGGTCAACTGTCGCCATGGGTGGGGTTATATTGATGTGGGAACGCACCCTTGCGATAGGGTGCCCAATCTGCACCCGGCTTCGGGACGCCCAGAAAATGTTTTAATTGAAGGTTATAAGTCACGAAAATCGGCCCTAGGGGTTCAGAATGAAAATTGATGAAAACTGTGCCACGGACAAATATGGGTCGTAGGAGGTCATTGGAGCCCGTTTCGGTTATTTATTTGGTCCGAAATGGCCTATATGGTGGTCCTGAACATGTGTCAGGTTTTGAAGGAGAACACACAAAACGGGTTGTAAAAGGTGTTCCTGGGGTCAACTATTGGCCTGTCGCCGTGGGTAGGGCATATATTGATGCGGGAATGCGCCCCTACAATGGGGTGCCCAATATCCACCGGGCCACGGTATGCCCGAAAATTGCAAGGATCGAAGGCTATAAGTCACGAAAATCGGACCCCAGAGTCCGTAATGAAATTTGACGAAAACTGTGCCATGGACAATATAGGCCCTAAGAGGCCATTAGAGTCCGTTTCGGCCATTGATGTGGTCCGAAACGGCCTATATGACCTTCTGTCACAAATGGCCTATAGAGTGGTCCCGGACACGTGTCGGGCTTTGAAGGAAAACGCCCAAAATGGGAAATAAAAGGTGTTCACAGGGGCAATTGTAGCTATGGGTGGAGCTTATATTGATGAAAAGAACACGCCCCTGCAATGGGGTGCCCAATCTCCACTGGCCCCGGGACCCCTTGAAAAAAAATGGCCCAGAAGGCTACAAGTCACGAAAATTGGGCCCCAGGGGTCTGGAATGAAATCTGATCTGTGCCACGGACAAATATGGGCCCTATGAGCCATTGGAGTCCGTTTCGCCATTGATTTGGTCAGAAATGGCCTATATGGTGGTCCTAATTCCTAAACACGTGTCGGACTTTGAAGGAAAATCTCCAAAACGGGTTGTAAAAGGTGTTCCCAGGGCCAACTTTCGCCATGTGTGGGGCTTATCTTGATGTGGGAACGCGCCCTTGCGATGGGGTGCCAAATTTGTACCGGGCACGGGACACCCTGAAAATGACCTGGACAGAAGGCTAGAAGTCACGAAAATCGGCCCGTGGGGGTCTGGAGTGAAATTTGACGAAAACTGTGTCACGTACAAAAATGGGCCCTAAGAGGCCATTTGAGTCCGTTTCCGCCATTGATTTAGTCCGAAATGGGCTATGTGGTGGTCCCGCACACGGGTCGCGCTTTGAAGGAATATGCCGAAAACGGGTTGTAAAGGTTTTCCAGGGGAAACTGTTGCCATGGGTGAGGCTTATATTGATGTGGGAACGCGCCCTTTCGATGGGGTGCCCAATCTCCACCGGGCACGGGACACCCCGAAAATGACCTAGACCGAAGGCTATAAGTCACGAAAATCGGCCCGTGGGGTCTGGAATGAAATTTGACGAAAACTGTGTCACGGACAAAAATGGGCCTTAAGAGGCCATTTGAGTCCGTTTCGGCCATCGATTTAGTCTGAAATGGGCTATGTGGTGGTCCCGCACACGTGTCGGGTTTTGAAGGAAAACGCCCAAAACGGGCTGTAAAGGTTTTCCAGGGGGAACTGTCGCCATGGGTGGGACTTATATTGATGTGGGAACGCGCCCCTGCGATGGGGGTCCCAATCTCAATCGGGCCCAGAAACCGGCCCGGACTGAAGGCTATAAGTCACGAAAATCGGCCCGGGGGTCCAGAATGAAATTTGACGAAAACTCTCCCACATACAAATATGAGCCCTTGGAGGCCATTAGAGTCCATTTTCGCCATTGATTTTGTCCGAAATGGCCTATATGGCCTTTGGTCCGAAATAGCCTACATGGTGGTCCCGGACACGTGTCGGGCTTTGAAGGAAAACGCCCAAAACGGGCTGTAAAAGGTGTGCCCGTGGGAAAATTTCGCCATAGGATGGGCTTATACTGATGTGGGAACGCGTCCCTGCGATGGGGTGCCCAATCTCCACCAGTACCGTGACGCCCCGGAAATGGCCTGGACTGAAGGCTATAAGGCACAAAAATCAGCCCTCATGGTTCGGAATTAAATTGGTCGAAAACTGTGCCACGGACAAATATGGGCCTTGGGAGGACATTGGAGTCCGTTTTGGCCATTGATTTGGTCCAAAATGGCCTATATGGTGGTCCCGGACATGTGTCGGACTTTAAAGAAAAACGCCCAAAACGAGCTCTAAAAGGTGTTTCCGGAGGCAAATAACGCCATGGGTGGATATTGATGTGGGAATGCGCCTCTTCGACGGGGTGTAAATCTCCACTAGGCCCCGAGAGGCCCCAGAAATGGCCCGGACCAAAAGGCTGTAAGTCACGAAAATCGGCCCTTGGGGGTTCGGAATGAAATTTGACGAAAACTGTGCCACGAAATAATACAGGTCCTAGGAGACCATTGGTGTTCGTTTCGGCTATTGATTTTCTCCGAAATAGCCTATATGGCGTTCGATCCGAAATAGCCTACATGGTGGTCACGGACACGTGTCGGGCTTTGAAAGAAAACGCCCAAAACAGGCTGTAAAAGATGTGCCCGTGGGAAACTTTCGCCATAGGAGGGGCTTATATTGATGTGGGAACGCGCCCCTGCGATGGGGTGCCCAATCTCTACAAGTACCCGTGACGCCCCGGAAATGGCCTGGACTGAAGGCTAAGTCACAAAAATCAACCCTTGGGGGTTCAGAATTAAATTCGTCGAAACTGTGCAACAGACAAATATTGGCCCTGGGAGGCCATTGGAGTCCGTTTTGGCCATTGATTTGGTCCTAAATGGTATATGGCTGTAATAACCGAGTTTTTTATTTATTTTATCTATTTTATTTTGATATATATATAGATAAATATATATAAATGGTAATACAATTTTAATTTTTATTATTTTATTTGTGTGATTTCTTTAGGCCAAATAATAACTAATCATTATTCTCTTTACATATTTTAATAACTAATTATCACGTAAAGTTTTTCTTCTCTTAGCGTCAGTTCCGCACACATCCTAGCAGATTCAGCTGGTATACTACTGCTATTTCGGGTTCGGATCCCGAGACCCATAGTAGCACCCAATGCATGTCAAAGAACTAACCCCCCAATGAGCTCTAAAGTACCTACTATAATAATATTTGTCTTAGTGTACGTATAGAAATGGGATGGGTAGAGGAAGAGATGAGCTAAGTGAAACTCTTCCCCTTTAATATCTGTTTTCATTACTCAGCAAACAAAAAAAAAAGAAACCAAAAAAAAAAAAAACAAAAGAAAAGCAAACACCTCCTTTCTCTCTCTTCCTCGACACACAAGTCTTCCTCCCCCGCCGGACCGCCGCCTGGGTCGCCGGAGAGCCGGGCCTCGTTCTCTCTCTCTCCTCCCCGGTAATCATTCTCTCTCTTTCTCTCTTTCTTTCTCTCTCTCTCTCGCGTCTGTCTCTCTCTCTGGCCCTCTCGCGGCCCGGTTGCTGGTGGCGCCACCACCGCCGTTCTGGGTGGTGGGTGGTGCTACTGTGGCGGGTTACCCAACCCACGATCGAACCCGACCCACTTCTGCCTAGATTTATTCAATTGGTACCCTTGAATGAAAAGCCCCAAATTGAAACCCTAGGTTAAGCAAGTTTGGATTGCATGTTTAGATTATGTGCAAAAAGGGGCTAAATAGGTATGTTACGGGCAAATCCAAATGGGGGCTCTCTCATGGGTACTAGCTTACTTATACACATGCTTTCACCTCATAACTATAGTAGTCCTTCACTTGCATGTGAACTTTGAAGGGGTATATGTTAGTTA
>ONZA01006861.1:2818-13562 GCA_900322205.1 Kewa caespitosa
ATCAAAAAACAAAACCCAAAGAAACCATATTCACATGAATCTAAATTAATGGTAGACCATATGAAATGTTTCACGAATCAAGTTTAATATCCACATGTATTCAAAACTATATCGATCCATTTGAATCTTGTGTCAAAGTATAGCTTGAACACAAGACACTGAAATTAGTGAAAGTCACACAATGCCAATGAGTTCAACACGAATCTAACATGACTTAACTAAGACCAAAGTGATATCGACACACGGCACAATACCTATATGATCCGATTTGATCTGATCCGATCCAACCCGCCCTATTTCACAGCTCTATCTCACTTGCAACATTGATTTCCCAAACTACCCCGATCAGTTAACAGACCTACCATAGCGTCTCCACTCCCTGCCGGCCTTTACCGGCAAAACTCTCTCTGAACTAGTACATGCTTTTTCATGAACCAAATTTACAAAGATACGAACTTTCTTTGAATTTTGAAAGAAATTGACCATCTGGGTCATTCTTATTATTGATAAATTCACATTCTATTGTTTTAATTCAGATTCTAGTGTTCTTATTTGCCATTTTCTCTAGTACCCAGAACCTAATTTTTTCAATCTTTATGAGATAATACTCACAAAAGGAAATGTGGAAAAGGGTTTTTTCGTCGTCTTCATCTTCTCCTTCATATGCTTTACTCACCAAGTCAATTTCTCTTACAAATGCCATCATACACAACTCTACCCTTCCTCACATACCCAGGTATTATTTCTTTTTTGTTTTGTTTTTTGTTTAATGTTTTTGAGTTTATACTAATTTTGTGTATAATTTGTAATGGGAAACATAAGGCAATGAGTTATATGTGAATTTCAAGTTATATATGCATGATTATTAGTAGTTGCTTAACAGTAACAGGTGAGAAGTCTTTGCTGGTTTGAAGGTATTGAATATATTATTTGCAAAGGAACATAATAGTATAGAGATAAACCCACATTGTTGTATTTGCTTTTTACTAGCTTGTTAGTTATTTGATTCATGTCCCCTGCTTTGTTTGGTGAATTTGTGATACTGGGACTATTGCTCAATGGTTGTGTAGTGTCGTGCATCGAATATATGGTTAATGGTTAGAGATGAAGACTTGGATTGGATGCTTCATTTATGAAATATCATACGAAAGTGTTGTATAAAACGGTTTTAGGGCACAACAAGGGTTGAATTAAGGTGAGTAGTCATTTATGTTATTCACAAACACTGCGGTGTACCATAAACTCGTTGTATACAAGTTTTCGTGTAAATCATTACAAAATCCAATCTTAGACAGTGAAACAGTACTTGATATACATCTTTGTTAAAAGACTTCCTTCCTGAATTTGGCAATCCAAACTAGCAATATTTAGTATCCTAATTTGATTGTTGTTGTTCATCTGGCTCATTTCATGTTGGTTCTTTCTTTCTGCATCGTCAGTCGTTGCTTTTCACTTCCAGTTGCAAGAAGGGGCAAGGAAGTTATTTTGACCCTAGACAATTAATCAATGTTTGTGATGGATCCATTGTTACACTAAGTCAAGGGCTCTTCATTGACCTAGTGTCAAAGATGCGGCTTTATATTGAGCTTTGGGCACACTGTTGACTGTCTATCACAGTAACTGGGCACCTTTATGTCTTCTTTCTATCTGTCAAAGTAGGAGTCTTGTTAACTGTATGTCTGTTTCTTTGGTAGCTTGTTCTTGATATGAAGTGCAGTAAGCATGATGATTTATCTCATTTTATATTAGCTTCTATGGTGTTCTGTCCAAGGTCTTCATCCAAGATCCAGCAATTAGGCCACTCCAAGTTTTATCCTTTACAGGTCATCATGGCTTTCACAGTGGGAAGTTTCTGGCCGAAACTGATAAAGGTTCTGTGCCTTTGAAGCAATCTGAAAGTAGCAGTTCTTCTCAGGATGCCGGTACCAAGGTGAAGAGAAAGAAGCTAAAGGGAAAAAGAGCTGTTGTCAGGTGGGTAAAGCACTTCAGATATAAGAAGAAGAAAGAGTATGAAAGGATGACAGCAGAAGAAAAGATATTATACAAACTAAACAAGGTCAGTCGTAGGTTCTTCACCCCTTTCCTACTCTTGGGGTCTGAAAATGGTGACGTATAGGGCCTGTAGGCACATTATGGACTTTCTCTTCTTTTATAGATTGTGGTGAATCTGATGTTTTCAGGATGAATGAGAATATTAATGTAGATAAACTGAAACAAGGACTAAGTTCCTGTATTATAATGGTTAATTCACCATCTTGCACTTAACAAGGACCAAGGATAATAATGAAGGGTGGTGATCCAACGTTGCATCTCATGAGCTGTTTCTAATCTCAACTTCTTTGTTACAACTCCTATGCTAGGCTGTCTATATCACGACCTTCTTGTAGTTGACAAGCTTCTTGCCATCAAAATAGCTTGAGATACCATGACATTCCCTTTTGAGTTCCCCAACATGAACTAGAGTTCGGTGAGCTCCCCAAAGTAACTTGTTTCCTTACTGCTAGCTCTCATAGAATGAAGAAACGCCTTGTGCACAGTTTCTTTCTATCTAATGCAGGAGGGGTGGGAGGGGGTAGAGAGAAGGTCTGTCTTTTCACGGGGGAAGAACCTTCAATATATTTTCTAATTTACAGACTTGCATTGCTTGGATAGGAATGATTTTGTAGTCCAACCCACTGTTAGCCCCACCGAGTTAGCTCCGATGACTTTAGGGTTCCTTTTTCGGGACTTCAAAAGGTGATTGCATTTGGTGTCTTAGTACGCTACCCAGGCCTTTGCATACCATTCAGAAGTTATGTACTGTCTGGGAAGCTATGGGCATACGGATTTTGAGTCCTCTAGTATTTGTTTTAGCAGCCACCAGTAATCCCCCCCCCCCCCGGGTCTCCCGCTCTTGAAGAGAAAAAAAATGTAGAAGACAACAAGTAATTGTCTGGTCAGCCATTTTGCAGGCTCGCAAGAAAGAAGAAAGACTTGTTGAGGCTCTGAAGAAGTTAGAACCAGCAGAGTGGTCGGAGCCAACCCATGATCCTGAGGTCTTGACACCAGAAGAACATTTCTACTTTCTAAAGATGGGCCTAAAGTGCAAGAACTATGTGCCTGTTGGTAGACGAGGGGTATACCAAGGTGTTATCTTGAACATGCATCTACATTGGAAGAAACACCAAACACTACAAGTAATTGTCAAGACATTCACTCCAGAGGAAGTCAAGGAGATCGCTGCCGAGCTAGCAAGATTAACCGGTGGAATTGTGCTTGACATTCATGAAGAGAACACAATAATCATGTACAGGGGGAAGAACTACACGCAGCCTCCAACAGAAATAATGTCCCCTCGAGTCACCTTACCGAGAAAGAAGGTAAATTTCGTCATTTTCACTCATCTTGATTCTTACTTGCCATGAAAAAGGGTGGTAAGATTGTCTTCCATAGCATAAAATAGCCTCAAAGTACTTCAGATAATCCTTCTTTACTTGTTTGCTTTTTAAGGTCTTCACATAAATTAGTCCGACTCTTCATTTTACACAAGACATGTATTGGGTTCTTCAAATATTAATAACATCGGCCTTGGTCTCCATCTCGGTTAAAGTTCATTGAAGCTGATCCCCCACCCCCATCCCACCCTGGGTTAGAATGACGGAGTTTTAGTCTTGGGTGACATTCTCGTCAGTCAAGTTTTGTCGTACGATGACTGCCATCTAGTAGGTAAATAATATACCTTGAAGGACTTAGGTTGGGTATTCTATTTCTGTAACCCTTTCATGTATTAATATACTGCTGTATAACTTGATGCATTTGTCCTTTGAGGTATTGGTTTAGATATGATTCCACTGATCAAGAATGAATAAATGAATGTTATTTCTTTCCATCTGTGTTTCTATGCTTGTTCTTGGGGAAAAATGGGGCAGTATCTATTTTTATGATCATCCGTAAGTACTGTTTTAATATGTTCCAATTATATGGTACAAGATAAGTGAGTACGCTCTTTTCAGGCACTCGATAAATCCCGACATCGGGATGCCTTGCGAGCTCTTAGAAGATATATTCCAAGGCTTGAGCAGGAGCTTCAGTTGCTCAGGGCACAGGCTAGAAACAGAGAGGATCAGGCTAGTGAGCAAGTTGAAAACTATACCAAGGTCGATAACCAGGAATATGTTACCTCTCCTAGCTTCCCAACCTCGGAACTAGATCCTTCAGACAAGCTCAAAGACTTGATGGCTCAATATAATAGTTCTGTAGAGGAGGGTTCATCGACAGAGGCCTACATGGACTCAGATTCAGAAGATTTATCTGATATTTTTGAGACGGAATCAGATAGCGAGGAAAATGCAGAACGGCCTCTGTACTTGGACGAGTTTGATAAAATTCCACCAGTCAATAGACACATGGAAAGTTTAGAGGACGATCTTTGCAAGATGTCACTAGACTCGAAAAGTCCAGAATTGTCAGGTAAGGGTTCCGACATGGCAGAGTTCGATGAGGTTGATCAAATGTTTTTAAGGGCAGCTGAACTTTTGAAGAAAAAGAGAAGATAAAAACGAGTCTTTATCGAGACTCTGAACTGTTGTAACATTATTTGAGAATATTGACTCCTTGAAATGAAAACAGGCAAATTAGGTTGAAAAGTATAACAACGGTCGGCTTGTCTTACTGCCGTATTTACCTCAGAAGCACTTCTTTTTCTTTCATTTTCCCTTTTTAGTTAACCGTTATTTGCAAAATCAAATTAGTTTTTATATTTCTCATCGCAAAATAATATGGAGGTCGGGATTGAAACCTCCCAAAGTCCTAACCCTGACCTGAAGACTGTGTTCAATGTGGATAGTGAGTTAGTGACAGGCAAGAATGGCACACATAATTGCTACTGTAATGGGATGGGACCATCTGAATTCTGATGTACCGTTACCATCATCTCAGTACATCTCATGAAATTTAGGTTGTGGATAGAATGAGAGAAGTCTGGTTTATTATAAATTGGAGCCAACTATAAATTGGAGCCAACAAGCACAGGTCTTCAATTGAACTGTTAAAAAGTAGCGAATCGATACTGCAAAAAGCATGCGCATACGGAAACGAATTATGTACCAATGGCTGTGAGTCTGTGAGTGTACTAATACGACATTCTTGTGCTGTCAAAAATTTGGTAAATTGACATTGATGTACTTTACTTGTTCAACTTAATCCTACTATTTGCCATGCGAATCCCACCTGTGGTAAAACCTAAATGTGGCCTTGCTTCTTCCCAGTTAGTTCTCCACTCTGGTTTTCCATCTACAGAATTGTTGCCTGTTTCGGTGTAATTTGAACTACTAACTTGACAATTAATTGGAGTGGAGAATGTAGTTGCCTCAGATCATAGAGACCCAAACCAAAAAGGCTCAACAACCAACATCAAAACTACCGCACGTTTGCGTAATGCACAGCAATGTCATTCTAAACAAGCAAACGGCTCAACGGCCCCCTCACTTCGACCACATCAAACAACATCAGCAACACCAACTTTAACATCCCACCTTAAAGGCAAAGAGGCCAAACTACACACAGCATTGTCCCTCACAATGGAACTAGCCTCAGAGGTTACTAAACAGCTGCAGCTAAACAAACTGGGGAGATGAGATTCATTAGATAGCAATAAGAGTCGAACTGCAGAGAGTCGAATGGATTTTCTGATTGTCACTTCATATACTGCACAATTATTAGCAGTTTTATTGATCAAACTATTTTCTGTATACAATGAATCAGGAAAACGATAAACAAAGTATCATGGTGGGAAACCAATGGGAGTAGCTCCCGGGAGGGAAAGGCAACAGAGTGCTTCTGGTTTATGCAACCTTTACCTACAATCAGCAAAGAAGAAACATGAGCGTTCACCTAGTCCAAAACCTTAACCGTAATAGTCAATGAGACCAACTACAACTGAAGCAGAACATACTCCACAGGTACCCATTGGAATAAACCACCTCTGCAAGCCTCCATAAGCGGCACAAACGAGCATATAAACGTGTTGATCCTCAGCAAAGGCAACCGAGTCCTCCCTCGCGCCATAGCAATGAGTTTGGGACAAAGGCGGCACAGGACAAATAACAAAAAAAAAGGAAAAAGAGATCGATCAAAATGGGCGACTACTAACAAAAATAGCAATAATACATAGCACAAAAGAAACAACGTATCATATAGCCCGATGGAATGAGAACTAAGCATTCAAGATCCAAACTGTTGGTTTTATCAAATTACAGTACAAGTCGAAGAAAATAGCGTGAACGAGACCCAATTCCGCAACTTCATAGGCAGCTCCATCTGTACATATACATCCTCATGCCACTAATCTAACACCAAAAAACTCCCTAATCATGTCTATTTTAAACGAGCGGAAATCATATTTCAGAACACCGACTCATGACGATCAACTCTGCTTATAGCAGAGTGTCTTGTCCAATCTCATCCATCACAGCATAATTCAAGGTAATAACTATCAAAATAAAGAGTTACAAAAATAAAGCAACAGAATATTAGCAAGTATCTCAGTGCAAAAGGATGGTACACCAGCTAGCAATTCCAATGCCAAGATGACCAGCATAAACTGGACTGGTTTTTCAGACAATAGAATACCTGCCTGGCTGTGCACCTCCTGGAAGAGATATGGCTTGTGTAGTGATGTCCTCCAACACCCTCTTCAATTCTGATTTGGCTGTCTTTACTGAATGCTCTGTACGCCCCTCAATGAACAAGTACAGTTTGCGTTCTCCAGGACCTGGAATCTTCCCCTGAGGGAAAAACTGCCCTCTGGTGGTGATGGCAGCTCCGGTCCACTCGGAAATTGGACCCAGTGTCTCCTTATGTGTCACCTTCCAGCGAGCATTCTGTGGGAAATCATTGATCTCCAGCTCCGCTTCATAATGCTCAGGCATTGCGTCTTGTTGAAGCTTGGCTAAGCTCTGTTGCACCTTCAATGCAGCTGCAATTGCAGCCATCTTTGCTGGATTATCTTGGGACATGGACAGAATTGACCCGGGAACTGCCCCGATTGTGCCCGGCATCGAGGCAGGCAGGCCGGTATCTGGGTTCACTTGGCCACCCAGAATATTGTTTGGAATTGTGACATCTGTCCTCTTGCGTACTTCGTCGTCTTCATCCTCTGAATCTGACTTCTCAAACTCAAAACCATACTCCTTAGCTTGCGCTTTCTTTGCAGCTTTCCGTGCCTCATCTTCCTGCTCATCAAACTTAAAACCACTTCCACCATAACCAGTTCCATGGGCTTGCTCAAGTCCCTGTTTCACCTTTGCCATGAACCCATCAGCTAGGGCTCTCAGGTCCTCTGGAACGGGCTGCTCTGAGAGTTGCAAGGCTTTCACGAGATCAGGAGCAAATCTCGCCTCTTCTTCAGAGATGAAAGTAATAGCGTGACCCTTACGGCCAGCACGACCTGTCCTGCCAACACGATGCACGTAGTCTTCATAATGGTTAGGGACATCAAAGTTGAGTACCAGCTCAAGCTCCTTTACATCCAGACCTCTGGCAGCAACACTAGTTGCAATCAAAAGGTTGCATACATTACTCTTGAAATCAGCAAGGGTTGATTCACGATCGCCTTGATCCTTTGCTCCATGAAGAGAGAGACAGGGATAACCGCTCTTTAATAAATCACGGAACAAGGCGTCACACTTATCTTGTGTGTGAACAAAGATCAAAATCTTCCCCTTTTCATACCACTCCCCTAGTATCTCCAGCAGTCTAAGGAACCTGTCACTTTCTGGTCTCACTTCAACCATCTGGGTTATGTCTTTGTTCACGACACTTCTACCACCGACCTGAATCTCCACCGGTTTATTCAGCACTTTCTTTGCCAAAACCTCCACCTGACGAGGGAAAGTGGCAGAGAAGAGCACAGTCTGACGATCTGGTCGTATATTCTGCACGATTCTTGTAATCTGAGGTTCGAAACCCATGTCAAACATCCTATCAGCTTCATCCATGACCAAATAGGTAACTCTTCTAAGATTTGTGATTTTCCCACCACTTGTGCAAAGTATATCTATCATCCTACCAGGGGTGCACACAACAATCTCTGCCCCCTTCTTCAGCTCACCTATTTGTTGGGCAACACCAGAGCCACCATATACAGGAACGCAGGTCAGATTCACTACTTTGGCGAACTTCTTAATGTCGGTGTAAATTTGCTGGACCAGCTCTCTAGTAGGAGCCATAATAAGTCCGATGGGGCCATCCCCAGGCATCAAAGGAGGCTGGTCTTTAATGTGCCTCAGCATAGGCAACACAAAAGCCAATGTCTTTCCAGAACCTGTTTTCGCAATTCCAATACAGTCTCGACCGCTCATAATTACTGGAAAAGCCTGTGCTTGGATAGGCATTGGCTTCTCAAAATTNNGCTTTCTGATGACATCCAGAGTTTTCGTTGTCATTCCAGTTTGGTGCCAAGTCTTAATTGGTTTAGGCACATCTTTCCCATGCACTTTCAGTTCCAGCTCCTTCCTGTAAGCAGCAACCTCATCTGGAGTCATCCTTGCAATTTCCTTGACTTCGATGTAGAAGTTCTTCCTAAAGCTTATGTACTCAATTTTTGAATGATCAACTAGTGCCAATCTCTCAGCCTTTGTTTTCTTCACCCTTTTCATGAACTCATCGTCATCTTCATCGTCTGATTTCTTTCCCTCATCCTCAACATCCTCATAATCGGCATCAGAATCCTCATCGGGCATAATTCTTCCAAGAAATTTCTTCGGGTCTTTCTTAGGCACGTCACCATTGCTTTGATCATCCTTTTCGTCCTTACCATTCAACAACGACTTCTCCAAAGCAATTGAAGCACTGGTTAGCTTCTCAACTTCTGGCAGGACCATCGAGTTCATAAAAGCATCGAGAGGGTCAATTTCCTCCTCCTCAACAGCACCACCACCACCACCGTTAGGCAATTCATCTCCATTCCCAGAATCAACAGCCATGGCATCACCAGCCTCATCTGCCGGTGGTCTAGAAACTCCATCCGCATCCATATCCGCATCCAATTTCCCATCCGGAACACCCTCATCATCATCAGATTCACCTTCAAGCGTCCAGTTCTTCCCCGTCTTAGGCTCCTCCGCATTTGCCTCCCCTAACTGCTCCCTCGCCTCCTCTTCCTTCTTTCTCTTCAACTCCTGCCATTCCTGAACTCTCCTCCTCCTCTTCTCCATCTCATCATCCAATTTCCTCTGCTCCTCTTCCATATCCACCACATCCTCCTTCGCCATCACAGCTTTCTCCGCCCCCCTCTCATGCTCATCTTCACTCTTCTTCCTGTGCTGGCTATCCACACTCCCATCTCTATGCCTATGCGACAACTTCCCCCTCTCTCGATCCCTCTCCTTATACTCATCATCTCTCCTCCGTCGCTTCCTCTCCCGGTCCCTCCTCTCATCAACACTATCATCACTTTCCACCTCTCGCCTCCTCCTCTCCCTCTCCTTCTCCTTCTCCCTCTCCCTCTCCCTCTCCCTCTCCCTCTCCCTCTCCCTCTCCCTCTCGCGTTCACGCTCTCGTCTCTCCCGTTCTCGTTCTCGTTCCCGTTCTCTCTCCCTCTCCCTCTCCCTCCTATCCCTCTCTCTTTCTTTTTCCCGCTCTCGCTCTCGCTCCCTCTCCCTCTCCCTCTCCTCGCGTTCACGTTCCTTCGCCTTCTCCCGCTCCTTATCGTCACGATCCTCCCGGTCTCGTTTCCGGTCCCGATGCTTTTCCCGATGCTTCTCCTTCTCCTTCTCTCTAGACTTATCATCAACACTTCGCTCTCTCCTACTCTCCTTCTCCTTGTCTCTGTGCTTATCATCAACACTTCTCTCTCTATCCAACCGTCTACTCTCCTTCTCTTTCTCTCTTCTCCGATCCTTATCCCTACTTTCTCTCTCCTTATCCCTATCTCTCCTCTTCGACTCCTCCTTCGTCTTCGATTTCGTCGTATCCTCTGTTTCTCCCATCACCTTTCTTCTACAAAATTCGAAACTATGTTATTTAGAATTCACAGACTGAAATTTACAAACCCTAGATCTGTGAATTGAATAAAAAATATTTGAGAAAGGGGAGAGAAACCTTAGGGTTTACAGTTGCCGGATTGACGCGAGTTCGCCGGCAATGACGTCAGTTTCCGGTGAGTCGCCGGTGAATGGTGGTTTGAATACGTCGCGCTAAACTGTTGTCGGCGAGGTTGTGGTGGTCTGGTCTGGTGGTTTGATGTAATGACCGGCCCAAGTTAAGTTATGAGATATTTGGTTCTGCTTTACTTTACTTCTCTTATTTTCTATTTTATATATATTTTTTTTCAATTCTTTTCTGGTTATTTTTGGACGCAAAGTATGACAATAATTAAGGATACTAATGATAATAATTACATTTTTCTAATGCATACAAATTAAAATCAAAATCTTCAAAAAGGTCTTTCAAAATCAATCTTTGCACAAGTTCAAAAATACTGTGCAATTTCAAATCTCAACAACTAGGGATGTCAATGGGGCGGATCTTGGTGGGTCTCGCCCCGCCTTCGCCCCACTTGGGGCGGGGATGGAGGTGGGTTTGGCGGGTGGCGGGGCGGTAGTGGATCTGAAACTCAGACCCGCCACGGGTGGTGGCGCGGGAGGCGGATTTATGTCATACCCGCCCCGCCCCGCCTCGTACCCGCCTCGAATATATTTGTATTAGAATATTCTTATTTTTTTATTTTTTTATTATGAAAATTTTGTAGAAAAAAGGGTGTGTA